>VXAV01004466.1:312226-329056 GCA_013399715.1 Alectura lathami
ATGTGCTAACTAATAGGAGTCTGTTGGTTTTACTTTTTTGCTTTAATCTTTTACTTTGCTACTTTTAACACCCTGGCAAATAATGTCATGAAAATATGTATATACCTATGTCCTGCCTATGTTTTGTTGCGTAATAATGGAAAATCTATTATTAATTTGTAGGATGGGAAATAGATTAACAAGAACTGAATTGGGAGAGGTAGTTGAAGGCTAGATAAGAAGCAGATTTTTTTTTTCTTAGTTATTAAAAAAAAATAAAATGGAGTGAGAAAGCCTGCCTTCTGCCAACTTCCAAAGAATTTCAAATTGTAATGTAGAAAATATTCAGAGTTTTTTTTTGATTGTGATACCTGTTTGCTTGCCTCAGAATCACATGGTATTCCCTCTTATGTCTGCTATCACTAAACTTCTGTACCTTTTTTCCCCCTCCTTTTCAGAGAACAAGGAACAACCATCTCTTCCTGCAAAGTGTTGCTTGTCCTGTTAGTTTGCGCAGAACTGCATTTCCCGACTCTGCTATGAAGAACTGACTAAGAATGGATGCGACATAAAGCAGAAGTCCTGCAGGCTTAGTCACCAGTCTTGATGGACATACTGTAAGTAGGAGCAAGACTCATTTTTTGCTTGTCTGCCATGCAAACAAAAGCTCAACAGAGTGTTTACGTTTATTTATTTACATTTGGTATTACATTATTTATTTACATTTGGTAGCACTAAGAGGTGAATACCATGATCTGTCTTCCTGAGCTGCCATGAAGTATTGCCACGCTCTAGGTGCTAAGCGGATGTTGAATGCTGCTTCAGATGCATTTGCAGCTCAGTTCCGGGTCAGGTGACAGCTGGGTACAGTCTCTGAAAAAGCCTTCTGCTTCAGGCTGAATCAGGCTGTGTCTTTATGCAACTGCTCTTTGCAGCAGTGGCTTTCAGCAGGGGCCATGGCTGTGTGAGTATGTGTGAGTTTGCAGAGCTAGCTCTGGAAGCTGGAGAAGTGCATTGCTCGGTGCCTAACTGAGGCAATTCCTGTGCTTTTCTTCATGTAGAGTATCATTACGAGAGGTCACTGTAGATTAAATTATTTATTAAAATGATTGCTTGTGGCAGTGTGTAACCAACCACCTGCGTTAGAAACACAGTACCAAATATTTTGCATTTCTTGTGTCTCTGCTGATCGTTGGTTTTACCTACTGTTAATGTTTAACTTCAAAATAAACTGCTATATGCTTGAAACCTTGGAAGCAGCTCCTCTGGTTTAGTAACAATTGTATTGGTATAGCATGCTGCTTCCCTAGTTTTGGTGTGGTGGCCACAACATGCAGACAAGAAGAAAACTTTACAGGAGGAGTGAAAACGGTGTGGTTTGTGGGGCTACGAGCTCTAGCGTTGTTAAATGAGTCGGCTGAATTTATATTTCCTGATGCTTTGTTCAAGTTCTTGTTTCCGTGTCAGAAACTTCAGTGACACATGAGTAAGCGCTGAGAGAGGCGAGAGGAGCGGCCGGGCGCTGACAGTGGGTGGGAGGCTGCCAGGCCGCTGGGCACTCCTCCCAAGTGGGAATAGTCACCGCTGTATGATCCTCAAGGTTGTACTGAGAGGCTATTGAGATCTGATTTCAGGCTGTGCTTTAATTTACATCCTCTCTTGAAATACTTCCCTATTGTTTATTTCACTAATTCAGCATTTTTCCAAAGGAAAAACTGGTAAGGAGGTGGACAAGGCTTTTGTTTCTGACCATTTCCTTTTTTTTTTTTTTTTTTTAAATAGGTTCAGGCTGTACGTCCAAACACTTGAATTGTGTCAGTACTGCTGACGAAGAAAAGATGACCTCTACTGTAGTAAGTGAATAAAGTAGTCCTGATTTTTTTTTTTTTTTTTTTTAATGGCGTTTTATTTCTTTACAAATAACAGGCTGCTGGTTGATGTGCTGGTTAACAGGTCTTTTAAAATGTGCATATAAGTATTTCTTTCTGCATAATGAGTAAGGTAATGTGGCACAGGTATAAGAGGCTTGAATTAAATAGCGTCTCAAGTGCCTAGATATTGCTGGGAGAGATTTACGCTTTTCAGGCTTATGTTTCAGAGAGAGGTTGGAATGGCTTCTCATTACTTCTTAAGTCCCTTGCAGGGTAAGTATTCCACAACCTGTTGCAGGTCAGGGTGTTTCGGAAATAGCTCAGGTGTGCCTGGTCTTGCCATAGGACAGACTGGCAAGTAATCCTTTTTCCTAGACCTGGACAAAGAGCGCACAAAGGCTGTTAGCTGTCAGCATTTCTTTTGATGATGGCATCACCCAAACCAGTCCTTGCTGATTATTTGTACGCTGTCAGATGTTCCAGTGAAAAGATGTTGGGGTGGGTTTGAGAATCCTTTTAAGGCTTTGAGTTACTTTGGATCAGGAAACTGATCTCTTAACATGCCGTTAGGCTTCACTCTTGTTATTTTTATTATTCAAAGTGCAAGGTATTAGGCACGTGCTGTAAATCTTTCTCCATGTAAATTGGAGTCACCACACGTGTGTAGTGGAGCAGAATTAGAGTTATGAGCAGAATTACTTAGTAGTGTTCTGTACAGAAGTGGCATCTCAAATTTACTTTTTTGTTTATTTTCTTTCCTGTGACGTTATCATTTAGAGTCCACAGCCATACTATGAAAACCATGGCTTCCAGCCAGAAAACTTGTATTCTGCCAGGCCACCAGTAGGTGCTAACCCATATCCACAGTACTTCTCTACAAACATTTCATCAGTGCCAACTTACGTCCCAAGAGTTGCAACCCATCAGTCGACTCCATCAGTAGCACCTTCGTCTGGGAGGACGTGTTCGCCAAGTAAGATTTGTTGGGATTTCTACCAATTTTAGACTTAATGTCTTCCAGAGTAAGATAAGAAATAAAGGTGATCTTCCATTCAGATTGCTGTATTGAAGGAATCTGCAAGGGCTATCTCCTCCCTGTGGATGAGGTAGTGATAGCTGGCTGGGATGCTGGTGTAACTGGACAGGGACCTGAACAATTTGGAGGAAGAGTGGTGGAATGGAGGAAAGTTTTATGAGCAAACTCATGGTGATTGTGCTGGAAATTACCTGATTTGTGAACCTAGTTTCTCATTTTGTCCATACTTTAATTTCAGGTATAAAGAAAATCATAATCATTATATTATCCATTTTAATAGTCATTGGTTGTGCAATTGCTGCTTTCTTCATCTGGTATTTTGGTAAGAATTTTTTTTGTTCTTGTTGTTCTGAAAGAAAAAATGTATTAAACTTTTCAAGTTAGAAATATGCATTCTGATCTTTCATTCTATGCTGAATTAAGGACAGGAAAGTCTTTGTTACCTATCTCATAAGAGGAAAAACTAATGTTGCTTAAAAAAATGCCATAACTATGGCGTGTTTTCTGTTTGTTTGCTTGTTTTAGTAAACACTGCTACTGTTGCTTTCCTTACCTTTTGTCAAGTAAATATGTTTTTGACATCAGGTGATGTTGTCAGCTTTTTGACTCCTCTGGAGCAGCTTATTCAGTTGGCTTTTTACAGTCTGTCTGGGAGAAGCTGGTGTGGAACAGCTCTGCACTGCAGTAGCTTTACCAAAGAGTAGCTTGACATCTTACAAGGGTTTGTGTATAGGTGGATAGCTGGCGTGTGACTGTCTGTGACAACTGATCCTGCAGTACGTTTTCTTAGGGAAGTTACTACTGTATATTAGAATCCTAGAGTCATTAAGGCTGGAAAAGACCTCTAAGACCATCCAGTCCAACCGTCAGCCCAACACCACCATGCCCGCTAAACCATGTCCCTCAGTGCCACATCTACACGTTTCTTGAACACCTCCAGGGAAGGAGACTCCACCACCTCCCTGGGCAACCTGTTCCAATGCCTGACCACTCCTTCTGAGAAGAAATTTTTCCTGAAATATTGTCTGAAATGAAACTCTATTCTAATTTCGAAAACCCTTTCTAAATTCTAGCATGGCTTAACTTCAAGGGAAGGAAGGAGCCTGAAGTCAGTTTGTATACCTTACCTGCCAGACTGTAGATGATCAAGATGTATTTTATTTTGGCAAAATGGGCTCTCTCTCAGGGCTGAAGTAATTCACGTATGTTTATTTGCTTCTGTGAGGCTTTTGATTTGAAAGTGTGTTAAAGTTGTGTGAGCCCAGTCCAAGTAACCACCGTAAGCTGGAGCAGAGGTGATACGTTAACCTTGGACCTCATCTCCAACCAGAACTCAGAAGCTGGGCTACAGCAGTTGTGTTCAGTGTAGGCCAAATCTATTATGTGGTAACTTTACTTTCCCTTCCAATGAAATCATTTTTCAAAGGAGATTAAAGAACCAGTTTACTGTGTTGTTGGGAACCTATCTGTTCTGTGCAGGAAAGGGAAGGAAAAAAGAAGGTAGTTGATTTAAAACTACTAGGATGACACTTTGTGTTCTTAGGGTATTTTTTCTACTCACTTTTATATATACAGGGTGAATGTAGTCTTGTTTTAAACAGGACTGAAAGCAACAGACTGTAATTCAAGTAATTTCTTTCTTCCTCCTTTTCTGATTATAAATGCTATGCTTTGTCAGTGTGAAGATGACTGCTTTCAGACAGCTTAATGGTGCTTGTTTATTTGAGGGAGGTAATGGACAAAATCCAGTTAGCTGCATCAGTGACTTAATCTGACAAGTGATGTAAAGCACAGGGCAATAAATTTCTTGTTGTGTCAGGCTAGGTCTCCTCCCATCTCTGAGTTTAAGAGCTTTCTGTTGCTTTGCTCCATCACACTGGCATGCTCCTGAAGGTGAGAGTTTCTGGTGATTGCCTGAGGCTAAGCTGACATTCAGTCTGATAACTGTGTTGCTCTCTCTTTGCAGTAGAGAATCGTTGTCTTGGGTCCTTAATAGAGTGTGGATCTTCAGGAGTGTGCTTGCCTCCCTCGAAGTGGTGTGACGGAGTGATCAACTGCCCAAATGGGGAGGATGAAAACCGGTGTGGTGAGTGCTGACAGTCAAAGCAGGGGACCTCCAGCCAGCTACAAGAGTTCTTGAGCAAATTCCCTTGTCTAAAGCTTGCCCAAGTTAGGCAATCTTAGGCTCAGTGGTATCTGTAAAATGGCTTGGGATGTTTGAGTGCTTCAGATCCTATATCTAGATCTTCAGTCTGTTTCCAGTTTGATTGCACAGCTGAAACAAAATGACTGAGTCAGGGGGTCAAGCTTGCTTGACTTAGAATCAGTTTTTAATATGCTAGCTTTTAATTTGAATTTGGTTTGCACAAACCTGAATATAACATTGGCTATGGAATGAATTGTCGTTGTACAACTTCAGGTGGTAGTATTCACCTGTTTCCATATTTTTCACATTCCTTGTTCTTCCAAGACTTATTTTCAACTTTGTAACTCTTTTGTGTAAGAAAGCCTGGTCTGGTTAGTGTTTTCAACTCAAAAGATATGAGAAGCTGTTGTGCAGAGCTGAAAGTATAAGGTGCAAGTGTCATCAGCTTGCCCCTCCAAAGATGTGGCATCTTGATTGTAACACCTGTTGTGCTCTATTTGGAAACTTACTCTGCACATGCCATGTACAGTGTTAGCTTTCACTGGCATATGCTCTAAAGCTGTTCCTCTCCATTTAATCAAATAATGGGCTTTTGGAGAAGCTTGTTCAGTGTGCTCTTTTACTTGAACTAATTTATATTCTTCTGCAAATAAATACACAATGGGGCATGGAACGTCAGAGCTAATTGCTCCTTAAGTTCTTGCTGTATCGGCGCTTGTCTGAAGCAATTTGGTGTATTAAGATACAAATATATTAATTTTTTTTTATATGTAATACCTGGTTGTGTAGGTAAAAGATGAAAAAAAGATTGAATATTTCAATCTTCTGCAGTGTTAGAATCATAGGATGGCTTGTGTTGAAAGGGATTTCAAAGATCATCTAGTTCCAACCCCCTGCTGTGGGCAGGGCTGCCAACCACTAGATCAAACTGCCCAGGAACCCACCCAGCCTGGCCTTGAACACAGCCAGGGATGGGGCATCCACAGCTTCTCTGGGCAGCCTGTGCCAGCGCCTCACCACTCTCTCAGTGAAGAATTGCTTCCTAACATCCAACCTAAACCTCCCCTCTTTCAGTTTTAGCCCATTCCCCCTTGTCCTACCATTATCCACCTGTGTAAAAAGTCGGTCCCCCTCCTGCCTGTAAGCTCCTTTTAAGTATTGGAAGGCCGCAATGAGGTCTCCCTGGAGCCTTCTCTTTTCCAAGCTAAACAGTGCCAACTCCCTCAACCTTTCCTCACAGGAGAGGTGCTCCAGCCCTCTGAGCATTTTGGTGGCCCTCCTCTGGACCCACTCCAACAGCTCCACATCCCCTCTGTACTGGGGGCCCCAGGCCTGGACACAGCACTCCAGGTGAGGCCTTCCAAGGGCAGAGTAGAGGGGGACGATCACCTCCCTCTCCCTGCTGGCCACCCCTCTCTTGATGCAGCCCAGGATGCCATTGGCCTTCCTGGCTGCAAGAGCGCACTGCCGGCTCATGGCCAGCTTTTCGTCAATCACAACGCCCAAGTCCTTCTCCGCAGGGCTGCTCTCAAGGAGTTCTTCTCCCAGTCTGTACACACACCTGGGATTGCCCCGACCCAAGTGCAACACCTTGCACGTGGCCTTGTTGAACCTCATGGGGTTCTCGTGGGCCCACTTTTCCAGCCTGTCCAGATCCCTCTGGATGGCATCCCTTCCTTCAGGGGTATCAACTGCACCACTCAGCTTGGTGTCATCAGCAAACTTGCTGAGGGTGCACTCGATCCCACAGTCTAAGTCGTCAATAAAGACGTTGAAGAGCACCGGTCCCAAGACGGACCCCTGGGGGACACCGCTCGTGACCGGCCTCCACCTGGACGTACAGCCATTGACTACAACCCTTTGGCTGCGACCCTCCAGCCAGTTCTTTATCCAGCGAACAGTCCACCCATCAAATCCATATCTCTCCAGTTTAGAGATAAGGATATGGTGTGGGACCGTGAGTAGAGAAAGATCAGTAATATAGCATGTGTGGCATTCTTATACTTTTGGGGTTTGTTCTTGTCTTCCTTTTCTGGCAGTTAGACTTTTTGGACCAAACTTTATCCTGGAAGTTTATTCTCCTGACAGCAAAACCTGGTACCCTGTTTGTCAAGATGACTGGACTGATGATTTTGGGAGGACTGCATGTAAAGACATGGGCTACAATGTGTAAGTTTAACTTTTGTCAGTTTTTGCAAATATCTAAAAATTACAAAAGGAAAATTTTATCCTTTCTAAGAATACACATCAGAAACAAAAAGCAGTTAGCAATCTAGCTTTGGTGAACCCAAGTGGGTCTGATTTTTAACAGTTGTAGCAGGTGCAGTAACAAAATGAAAGGTTGTTCTGACGGCTGATGGTGTCTGTCTTTAATCTTTGTTTTATTGCAAAAATTGTCGTTGTCATTATTGCATGGAAAGCCTTGATCTCCTGAGGACACAAATAACAGATGTGTGTGTGGAAGATCAGCGTAAATGTTTGTGGCCAGAATGCTGTCCGTGTTCTCTCTGCATGATGCTGTAGCTTAAATTTTTCTGTAGTTGAAATACTTTGTGTGCCTGCCTTCAATGTGGTTGGCAAATGCTGTCTTCTGGTAATGCAGGCAATTCATTGCCCAGGCAGAACTTGCGCGTGCCCAGGCTGTGTGCGGCGCTCAGAGTTAAGGTCCCTGAACCAGCAATGACAAAAGTAGTTCCCGATCAGTAAGGCAGCCTGGCCGCATCAATGCAGAGCTGGTCCTCAGCTGGAAAGCCCTGCAGAACAGCAGCACTTACTGTCCCTGCGGCTGTCCCACAGGAATGGGGCTGTTACAACTTACTAGACTTGAACTTTGCTATGCTGTGTATGTGTACCAGCAAAGGCAGCTCTTCATCATACCCTGTTTCATGAGGCTGAAGATTCATCCCATGTATGCATACTAGATAAAAATATTATTTTAATCTAGTAACTGTCTGATGGGAAACTGAACTTGGCAGATGTTTAAAGAATGTGAGTCTCTGGCATTGTACCTTGCATTCTTTCTGTGCTTAATACAAAAAAAAAATCCTATTTTAGTGTTGCTCATGTCTGAAGCTGTGGCTTGGCACAATTTATTATCACTTTTTTTGAAAACCAAAACTGCTGGTTTTCTTATTAGAATCTTTCCATTTCACAGAGACACGTATTACTATAGTCGAGGAGTAGCAGCTGAAGTCAACTTTAAAATCTTTATGAAGCTGAACGTGAGTTCTGGGAATACAGATTTGTACAAAAGGCTGCATGCCAGGTACCTTTGCTCAATACAAACTAATTTCCTTTTATCAGGGGTCTTTTTAGCTGTGGTTGAAGATATGCTACATCTTTCAGTGGGGACTGTTAGAGGGCAGGAGACTGTTTTTAATCTGCTTGCAGCAACTACTCTTGCTCTCCTCTGTATTTAAAAACACAGCTGTCACTTTTCCATCCTTCCACTCTTCCTTTGAAAGTGTAGATGTCCGATCCTTTTCCTCCATGATCTCTAGAAGGTTGCCATGTCAAACACGCATTAAACAAGTCTGAAACCACTAGTTTCCAACCCTGTAGACTGCTGTACCTGGAAAGCTGCTGTGTTTCTGTCTTGTTCAAGCTCTTTTACGACTACTTCATAAATCAGATGAACTTTCTCTTATGCTGTTCTTTATCTTGCTCCTCAATAGACTTACAAGCCTTTTGTGCTGCCTGCCTGTACTGTGGTCTGCAGTCTTCCACGTGACAGTTATGGTGAATGCAAGAAGCGGTGGAGGCCAGATGGGTGTTGGTAGGGTAGCTGGAGAGTGAAGAAAGGAGGGAAGCTGCAACAGGAAGATGAGTGTGAAGGCAGGGCACGTAGCTGGAACGGGTAGGAAGCAGCTGGGGGATGAGTGGCACCCACCATTTACTTCCCTGGGTGTCTAAAAACCTGTTTGCTCTTTTTTATTTCTTTTGCAGTGATTTCTGTGCATCAGGAAATGTGGTTTCTCTGCGCTGCATAGGTGAGTGTCTGCTTCTTTTGCTTGTTCATGGCCTGAAATGCTGTGGCTGTGAATCTGCATAAATCATTGCTGTTGTCTGATGGGTATATGATTTAATCATCTTAACCAAGTTTCAAGCTTTAATGAGTGGGATGGAAGAGGAGATGAGGGGGATGTTAGTTCCCCAGTTGCTCTGTCTTTATTGCCACCAGTTCCTTTAAACGGCTTGTCCTGTTGTGAGCTCTGTAGTTGTTGCTACGCATCTGTGGTGGGAAGCCTGTAGTGTGCTGTCAGACTTGTGGCCATCATGTGGACACTGTTCCTCACAGTAGTGCCTATGATGAGGTGACTCCTGGGTGTTGCCTGTCTTGTTGCACAGCACAATGATGCGTGTTTGTGTCCCTCACCAAAGACACTTGAATGCCAGCAGTCAGAGGTGTAACAAACCACCCTCTTACCGTTCACTTCTGAAGTGATGAACTGATGGCCACAGCTACCAGCGAGGGAGGGCGATGTTTACAGTGGAAGGGTGCCTGGGCTATGCGAGGCTCTGTCCAGCCTGTGACTCTGAGCACTGTAGAGCAGTGGCTGGGCTGCAGCATCAACCAGCAGCAGCGTGGTGGATGTGGGCTGTGCTCCCTCTCTGCTGAGCCCTTGTGAAGCCTGAGCTGAAGAAACCACCTTCAAGACCAGCTCTCTCTCTCTCACTAACACCCATCTATGCACACTTGACCCCCCAGAGTGTGGCCTGCCAACAAAAAGCACGGCTATCATGAACAGGATTGTGGGCGGCAGCACCGCAGTGCTGGGGCAGTGGCCGTGGCAGGTCAGCCTACACGTGCAGGACGTCCACATCTGCGGGGGATCCATCATCACCCGCGAGTGGCTGGTGACGGCGGCCCATTGTGTGGAGGGGTGAGTGCCATGCCGCCTGCCTGCAGGCTGCTCTCGTGCTTGGGGCTGGGAGGGAGGTGGGAGGGAGCTACTGCGGTCTCGTGGCTTTTTGCTTTAAAACTGTGGAAGGCAGGTGTTAGATATGGTATTTCATCTTTGTGGGCTTAAAGGGTGCAGGGAAACTTTGTTTTGGATGAAGAAAGCTGCATGTTGTCTGACTTATACAGGAAGAAAATCTTGTTTTGCTTGTTAAAGGTGGAAATCAAACTGGAGAGCGGTGTTAGGCGCAGATGCCCACCCAACTTAGAAGGCACCAAACTGATGCCAGACAGTGCAGTGTTGTTATCGTGATGGAACTACATTTTGATTGAAAACACCTCCAATACTACAAAGCTGTAGATATGATTGGTTTAAAGTTAGCTGTACCTTTATTTCCTTGTATCTTTGTGCTACAGGGTAGTAAAGCCCAAGTGAGTATTAACCATAGTTTTATACCTATCCAAACAACACTTTGTGTAGGCATCAATAAGAAGGAAAGCTGGTGCTTTGTCCATGTTTACCATGGAAGCAGAAGCTTAAAGGACAGTTAAGGGTGTTCTGTGGCAGAATATGTTTAAAAGGCAGCCGCTTTTATTGGAGGGAAAACCCAGTAAGCAAAGACATTTTAACGGTTGGTTGGCTGGATCACAGTTTGAGACTCAGCCAAGGGAAAATAACTTTGTCCTTAACCTTGAGAAAGGAATGCAAGTATTTTATGTGAAAAGATCTTATCACTCTGTTCTCTAGTGTGAGCTCTGTAATGCACACAAGTTTTAGGAATAGCGACCAAGGTGTAGCTGGGTTTAAAAAGAAAAATGCTTTCAGATTATTATTATTTTTTTTTTCCACAAAGTGCAAAAAAACGAACAACAACAATGAATAACACACCCAACCAGCCTACTAGCATTTTCAAGATAATGAAATTCCTTCACTAGATTATGTTTCTAGTAATTCTGCCTTCTGCTGCCCTGCTGTGCTTTGGATAGCACATGAGTGATAACGCTGACATGTGAGACTTCAGAAATAACAGCTTGATCCCTTAGTCACTGAAATCAATAAAGAGGCCTCAGTGTTGCAGTCTCAGGCTATAATTTGCTGTGCTGAGTGACTAAGGGGATAGGAGATAATACTTAACCTATTTCAAAGAATTTTTGTATGTTTATGAAACTAGAGTCAAGCTTTCCCAAAGTCAGATGTCTTTGCACTTTGTCTTTCAGGAAAACTGACCAAGATTTTTTTTTTTTTTTTTTTTTTTTAAATTAGCTCCCTTTTATACTCTTACCATTTTTTTTTTTTTTTGGTGTATATATAGGACACAGGTATCTGAAAAATGATTTCCTTTAGTTTTTTGGGGGTGTGTTAAAACATTTGGATTAACATCAGTAAAAATCATGCTGCTAAAGTTGGCTGTTGAAGGGTGGCTGGCCAAAAATAAAGAAGACATGAGTTACTGTTTACCATCAGAGGTGGTAATCAAATGCACGTGCATTCTTGGTCATGGATGGTAAAGAGAATTCTCTGAAGGTTGTAAGCTGAATTCCCTACCAGGGAAGCAAGCCTTCTAACCTTTGTTTTTTCCATAGGCGATTTTCTGACCCACACATCTGGAAGGTTTATGCTGGGATTCTGAACCAGAATGAGATGCTTTCAAGGACTGGATACAGAGTGCAACAAATAATTTCCCATCCAGATTATGATACGGATTCTAAAGACAATGATGTTGCCCTTATGAAGTTAGAGACACCGCTGAGTTTTACTGGTGTGTATTCTGCTCTTCTTAAGGAAAAAAAATCTAGTGGCAGTGAGGACATTTCTTAAAACTTCTACACAGATTTCTTGACTAGCGTCAGATACTTAGTCATGGGAAGAATACAAAATATGGGCAGAGACACCTTAATGTGCACAACCAGCCAGAAAACCTCAGTCCCCCAAAACCAACCAACCAAAACCCCTGTTCCAAGAAATCCCAGATCAGATTCTTCACATTAGCTGATTGCTCACTTTTTTTTTTTTTTTTTAACACATAAAGCTGAAATGGGATTTTCTTAAGTAGAGGCATGTTCTTTATAAGCAAGCAGTAAAAAACTAGGAGACAAAGCATTATTTAAACTTCAAGTGTTTTGTGTGTACGTGCTGTATGTGTATAGTTGCTTTATGTACAGGTCCTGAATATTTCAGAGCATCAGCTTAAAGCTGCTAGAGATAATCTTGAGGAGCTCTTCTGCTGCTCAGTGTAGGGAGGTTGTCTGCTTGTCTTGTTTTGTATTTCACACTTCTTGTATACATTGAATCCGGCTTACATTGTGATTATTTTCAACAGGGTTTTGCAAACAGAACAAAGGTAGTTGTTGGGAGCGTTCCTTCTCTCCTTTGTTCTTCTTTACTGATCACAAGAGCTGGTGTTAATTGTTGTAGGTAGCCAGATGAATTGAGCTAGAACCATTAACTGTGCCCCTTCCTCACTTTTTGAGGTCAGGATGTGGCAGCTCTCTGGCAAAGAGCCACTGCTAATCTTTCCCCTGCTGCCTGTGTTGCACAGTATTGCTTATCTGCAAAAAGGGTAAAGTACAGAGAAAAGGCACCGTGTATTTAAATGTAATTTATGTAAATTAAATGTAAAATTAAATGTATTTAAAGTAAGTGCTGGTCGTGCTGAGTAATTTCTTATCCATTTGTTTTGCATTATGCCTGGACATCTGGGATCAGTCTGTCACTGTATTTGTTTTGTAGATGTTGTGCGGCCAGTTTGTCTGCCTAACCCAGGGATGATGTTCCAGCCTAATCAGCTGTGCTGGATATCTGGGTGGGGAGCGGAGTACCAAGGAGGTAGGAGTGGCTTTGAGACATTTGGGTCTTCTGCAGAGCCAGTCCTCTTCAGGCTATGTGTGAGAATAGAAAGGGAAGCAAGATTTCCTTCTGTACCAGAAGGTTCTGGTGTGGGGTAGGGGTGGGGCTGTTGGGGATTCTGGACCCTGAATTTGGGAGTTGCTACACATAGCATGTGTTGGACCATGAGGCTGAGGAGGACCTCTTCACCCCATGCTTTGCTCGTGTGCCACTAGCCGTGTGGCTCATACAGTTGATTTGGGCTTGTGGTAGGCAGGTTCATAGTGTCTTACTTTAACAGTATACTAACAGCAATGCAGAGTAACTTGCTGACTTCTAGGAAGGGAGTTTTAGTGTCAGCTTGCTGGACTGTAATTCCTAAGTGTCCATCTCAAAGTTTTTAGTAGCTTTATTTTGTCCAGAACAATGCTAGCTGCTGCGATTTGTAATAGCAATGTGACCTGATGCTTGTTCTAATCTTGTCTTTATGCGTGTGTTTTTGTGTATGTTTTTTTTTTAGGTAAAACGTCAAATAACTTGAATTCTGTAATGGTACCCTTGATAGAACGTTCTAGATGTAATTCTATCTATATCTACAATGGCATGGTTTTGCCTACGATGATCTGTGCTGGATATCTAGCAGGAGGAATTGATTCCTGTCAGGTAATTATTGCCAATTAGCACCTAACAGTGATCTGGTTGATTATTTTTCGTGCTTTTATTAGTTGGAATTCTATCATCTGTTAATTCCAAACTGATACAATTAAATAAATATTTTTATGGCTAACACTTTGGTTGAACCCCTAGTTCATTTTGCCTTGTGTCCTTTAAAAAGGAGGGCTTTTGTGTCGTGCTCTGAGTGGCAGCCATTGCACAGGTCGTGTTAAACATGCTGAGGGGTTGAGTTGGCCCTTCGAAATGCTTTGAGGATATTTTGTTATCTTGCACTTGAAAATGATCAAATGCTCTTCGTAATTGCTACAATACCCTAGCATTATGCTTGTGAACGAGCATAAGTCAATAAAGTCTATCTCATGTAGTGCTTTGGGCAAACAATTTTCATTCCTATGGCAAATAGTCATCATTTAGTACTGTAATTGCCACAGCATTTTGTTTCAGTTGCTGTCTTGGTGTTCAGCTCAGTTTTGAAATGCAGTCTGTACTGCTGAAGTGAAATGAGTCGTGGCTTTCGTGGTGGCCAGTCACTAACAGTACAACTTTGTTTCATGCAGGGGGACAGTGGAGGTCCTCTGGTAACACAGAAAAACTCGGTGTGGTGGTTGGTTGGAGATACCAGCTGGGGAACTGGCTGTGCTAGTCCCAACAGGCCTGGAGTTTATGGAAATATGACTGTGTTTACAGACTGGATTTATAAAAATATGCAGGTAAAATATTTCAGTCCTTCTGAATGCCCCAAATCCTGAAATTTGAATTTAATTATTTATGTCTTGTGGCTTGCCTGATGATAAAGCTGTTGCATTGAGAAGCATCCAAATAATTGATAAGATGGTCTGTCAGTGCATTTTTTTTTCTTTTTTAAACAGGCCAACAGATGACAATGCTGTCATTCTTGACGATCGATGTTTCTGAGAACAAGAGAAAATGAAGCCATGGGTGCCTGGGATATTTATTCACTTTACAGATGATTTTTCGCTTTAATTTTTTTTATTTTTATTTTTTAAAATAACATGAAGGATTTCACACTTGGTTCTGTGCTGGCTACAGTGACTGATTTTAATCAGTGAAGAAATATCACAATGAGCACCTTTCTTCTCAATGTGGTGCCTGGCAGGAAGTTGATCTGCCAACTGCTTGCTGAGAGCTCTTTTTAGCTGAGTAACTTTCACTTGGTAATCAGGTACAGGTTTAAAATGGCAATTTTAATCACAACTTCAGATTTTTTTTTTTAGTAGGATGCTGAGACAGTTGGTTTAGTAGTGTTTTAAATGTTTTAATGTTAAGTAATGTGAGCATTGAATCTCAGAGCTGCTGGTTGGCAATTTAAGAAGAAATGAAGCTTTTTTGGTATATATGAAGGAAAATTTTCATGCACTACTGTAGCAGAGGCACAGAAAAAAACAGGCTGTATATTCAGGTAGTTAAAAATCCTCAGGATCATGACAGCCGTCATCCAGGTCAGATTGCTCTGAGATCAGTCTGACCCTCTCAGTAATTAAAAGTACTCTTCTGCCTTAAACTGCTGTGAATCCAGAGAGGGCAGGACCTGTCCTCACTCCCCATGAAGGGAACAGGGAGGGATGCTGTGGAGCAGTGGTGGGAGGCAGGGTCCCTGGCTGCACACATCCTGACAGCATGATGCTGGTCTGAGAGGCTGTGCTACAGGCAGCAGCCCTCTGGCTGCAGCACACGTCCAGGGGCTGGCTGTTCTGTACAAAGAGACACAAGCCTGCATTTCTGCCTGACCAGATGAACTACCTCATTTGTTAAATTTGGCTTTAAATTCCTTAGAGCTGTCCTTTAGGTAGCTGCATAATGGTTTTAGTAAAATGCAATTAATATCAGAGTGCCACATTGACTAGGATTTTGAAAATAATTTATAATCATAGTCCAGAGGATCAAAAAGCCATAAAAAGTCACTTTTGTTAGGAAGGGTAAATTTTTTTTTTGTTTTTAAAGAAATGACTCTACTAGTCTTGTTTTCTGTTGGTATTGAAATGCAATTATCTTGCATGGAAACACTGCACCAAATAAATATTTTTTTTTTTTTTTACAAATTTTCCTTTGTAGTAGTTTGTTTGTAATATCTTGGAAGCAGTTGCTGACTTCAGTGTCTGAAGTCCTCTGAGAACCTGATTTATGGGAAAAAAAAGGAACCAGAACAAGAAAACAAGCAAGAGGGTGATCCAAGAGGTTTCTTTTAACTCCAATATTTCAGGTCCCTGAAGAAACCCAGGAAAAGACCTGGATGCTCAGGGATGCTGGATGTCTTCTGTGGCTGGGTCAGATGGAATCACTTGGACTTACGAGATGGAGTTAAATGAGGAATTTTAGCCCAAAGGCAGGGAATTGAGGGAGTCGCACCCATTTTGTTATTATATCTCACGCTGCCTAAAGCAACATGTACCTGCCTCTTTTCTCTAGGTGTGAGATAGGGTGTTTCCAATAGCACATCAGTGTCAAGTGCGCCTTAGGGGATACCGTGAAGTAGTCAACAAGTTTAAAGTATGTTCAAAATAGAAGTTGAATATGTTTCAGTGTTATGGTATCAGGTTTTTATATGGCTTGGGAGCTTCAGTGCTGTAAGTCAGGAGTAGCAAATATGGAAAACTGTCAGTAGCGTTTAACAGGGTTAAGAAAGATGCAGCACAGTACTCACCCCACTGGAGCATGCAAAAGTCAGCTACTTGTTGCTGCTGTGTCACAAAGGCTTCTCTTATAACCATCTTGGAAGTAGGTGTGTGATTAACTGGAATTGGCATGTCTTTTAGCAGAACGCAGCCTTCACTTGCTGCACAAAGTACAGCTTTGCCCATCAACATCTCCATATGAAAGGTGTCACAAATATCATGTGCAGTATTATGTTTTGCACTGGCTCCCATGAAATGAAAGATGCCTTTTTAGAAAGGTTCTCCTTGGCCTGTCGAGGGGAAGATGCCAGGTAGCAAGCCATGTGCTGAGACATCTCTTCAGTGTTCCATGTCCTTGGTGTTTAATCTGTTTTGGACATGCAAATCCAGCTGTCTAGTCCACCATCAGCCCCAAAAACAGGTAAGGGCTCAGGCATCCAAAAGAAAAGCATCTTAGGTTTTCTCTACAAATCAGAGAACTGAAAAAAAGGAGAAGCAGATCTATCATCATCATACTTACCGGCTGTGGTTAGCTTTATTTCCCTTTAGGCTGGAACTGTTTCAGGCCCACTGTGAGCACCATCTCTACCTACTGAGATGGGACTTAACAGTGATGGCACTTTGCATGAGCTCCTTTTGGGCAAGGGCAGGCAATACAACAACCACAACAAGAACACAAAGGGAAGAAGAGGGACACTAAACAGTGGGCTTAGCCGAGAAAAGTTATATCCTCCTAAAAAAAAAAAAAAAAAAAAAAAAAAAA
>VXAV01004466.1:333057-373594 GCA_013399715.1 Alectura lathami
AAAATTTTTTTTTTTTTTTTTTTTTTTCTCCAGCATCTACCAGAACCTCCTCCTTTTTTTCATTCTTCTCATTGTGTTATGCCTAAATACCTCTGTGCTTAGCTGAAATAGTTTATTTTCTTGCTGTCTGGTTGACTTAGGTCTTGGGTAGGGTTTGGCCATGCAAGTCATGCAGCAAACCATCTGTTTTGCTTACATTTGCCTTTGAGTTTCCTTTAAGCAGTGCCCTGTGAGTGGGTTCTGCTTCCTGGATGGCCAGCAATGGGTCTTACCTCTTCTTCAAAGCTCTTTCTCAGAACAGGTTGTCAAGGACATCCATGTCATTTAACTCCACCCCAAAACCAGGAAGCCTCTGAACTGTGAACAGGCATCTTCTGACTCTCCTATGGTTAAATGGCCTGCTCATTTGTTGATTAAATGCTGCTGCTACCTCTTATTAAAGGTGAGACTTCTGCCCTGGTTAACTCTCTGTCTTGCCTTTCAGAAAGCAAAAAGCACTGTTAGTGCTCTGAGATTACCCACATGCTTACAAAACATTGCAGGACTTAAAAACTGAAATGACTTATAAACTCTTCAAGGCATCCATACCAGGTTTTCTTTGCATAGGGTTGTGTGCATCAGGAATGCGACAAGAATGAATGGAGAACATATGTTTTAAATCTTGTCAAAGTTGCATCGAAAGGCAAAGTGCACTTTCATTAGTGGCATTACAAACATGCAGTTGTTTTCAATTTCTTACTTAAAAAAATATCACAGACTGTCAAGAAATTACATAGTTGCATAACAGTAGTGCAGTGGGATAATGCCACATAAGCACGGCTGTATTTACAAGTGCCAATCTGTTTTGCTCTTGAATTATCTCAGGTTATAGCTAGTCTCTCACCTTAGCAGCTCTGTTTAAATTTTGAAAATTAACAAAATGCTTGTTACTGAGCTCCAAAAATTTCTCTTCAACCAGACCTAAGGGAAAAACAGATGAAGTTAGGCAAGAAAGTGAGGTTTTTAAGCTATTATTGATACAAGGCCTGGGAAAACTAATTGCTCTATGTGTTCATCTAGAAATAGTTGGGCATCTGTCTGATGCAATATGTCTTTATGGCCAATACAAATAGGAATTTAGATTTTTAGGTCCAAGAGCATGAACCATTAAAGACCTAATACAGAGCACTGAGTCTGGCAGAGATACTGTACCTGCCTTCTAAGGCAAATGTGACAGAGAGAGGACTGTGACATACTTTTTGCTTTGGTGTTTTTTTTTTTTTTTTACAGGATGAGATATGTACCCTTTTTCCCATCCCCACCAATCACTGTGCAATATATATTACGTCATGCAAAGCTGGCACCAAGTACCTCCACTATGCTGCTTCTTTACAGTATTATGTATTATAGTTACTTTCTAACTCCCCATTCCCAGCCACTCGGAAGTGTATTAACAAATTCTGAAGGAGCACACCCACAGGTTGAATTGGATTTGCTTCCCCACTTTGAGGCATCCCAGCTGGAGCTCTTGCTCCATCAATGAGCACATTGGCCTATCCTGGAAACAAAATTATCAGGCACATCAGTGTCACATCACTGTCACTCATGCAATGGCCTCACATGGCCTGTGAGACATACAGATCACTTTGTTCAGTATCCCAACAGCTGGCTCTTCCAGCTCCACGATTTGCTCTTTAATAATGTCTTCAATAATTCTGTAGTTGTTAAAGCCTGGGAACTCCCGTCCACGGTACTGGTCTTCGTATTTCCACACTTTACTGGGTATGACTTGTTGAACTGTAATGGTAGTAAAGCAATGTCATCTTAATAAGTCGCTTCATAAATTTCTGATTAAAGAAAGTAGTCTCTTCTCTTTGAAAATGCTCGAGAGGAACAACAACTGAGCTTATCTTCCAAGCAACACAGTTACTGCAGAACAGAGCTTGTAATCATCCCTCAGTGCCCTCATTGTCTTACTCTTTTTTTTCTTTTTCTTTTTCTCCTCCATAAAGTCATGTTGATTGAGTTGGTACACCATAGATGGGACATAACAAACAATGATGCACATCAATGTCTGTCTGTCTGTCTCCCTGCATATATGCATAATATATATATTTGCCTTTGGCTGAATGCACCTCTGCAGCCTATTTGTACCTATTGTTTTAGAGCCACTAGTGATGTTGATATAGATGCGCATAAAAGGCTAAAAGAACTTCTTTCAAGAGTTACTGCTTGACTAGCCGCAGTTGCTATGTCATCTCCAAGAACAAATTATGGGGTTTCTGAAGGATGTGAAAAAGGTGCTGTGGAAGATGCTGAGTGTACAGCATACAACTCAACTTGTAACTTGGTTCAGTAAGCAATTAGCAAGGCAGAAAGGTCTACACTTTACAGGGTTATGGTTATTTCAGACTCTGAATTACTTCCTCCATATCTTAAATGATATCTTAACAAAAAAAAAAAGACCAAAATTCAAAAACATTAATAATAACAACTATTTATTATATATATAGTATACATATTATATTTATAACTGTTATTGTTGTTATTTAGAGGAATAGTTCAGTTAATTCTCTGCCAGGATCCACAGTCTTGCTTTTATTGCTTTGCTGGGAAAAGTCCACTGGTCTCTCTGTTAGGACAGTAATTTACATAAGCTGTGTCTCTGTCCCTAAGGACCAACAATGCATAACTACAAGACTACAGCAGATAAATGCTCCTAGCTTCTTGTTTATCACTGTTTTGAAAATAATGTATTGATGATGGTGTGCCTTAATGTCAGGGGACAGAATCTTTCAGATCAGGTGCAAGCAATGGTTTTCTATGCTTACCTCTGGCAAAACGCTCGAGGAGAATTCCTCCCCATGCTTGAAACTCGCTGCGGATTTTTGTAAACAATCTGATTTCATTTCCAGACAAGTGTTCTTCTCCACGCGTCACCCGAGCAATGTCTTCATTAAACAGTTTGACCAACTGTAATGAATCAAAAAAAAAAAGAAAAAAAAAATCAATGTAGTGAAGTTTCATTTTTTTCAGACTAACTTCTATGTGTTAAGTAAATCTGCAGCCATTTGATGTTAGAGACATGATTCACTGCTCACTGGAAACCTTCTTTCCTTACATCTTTTGTGTTCTTAGCTCCTGGCTGTTTTTTTTTTGTTTGTTTTTCTTTTACCTGTGGACTCATAGAACCATTTCCTAAATGGTCAATCCTTCAAAAGGTCACTCCTAACTGACCAGAAGTGTATACGGTTATACAGTCTTTGAAATCTGATGAGCCTGCATCAGCTCCTCTGCTGGTCGGCCAAAAGCTTGCTGCAACAGATGAGCTCCCCAAAAGGGAAACCCTTCAAAATAACAGACAGGGAAAACCTTTGCTCTTTCCTGCCTGAGACGCTTGATTGTGACCAATCAACTATGTTGTTCAGTTCTTTTGTCACACAATCACAAGAAAAATATTTCTAGAAGGGGCCATGAGGTCCTGTAGTCCATAATTTTTGCAAGTGTGATGTATTCCTGCCAGAGGCTTGCCTAGGTTACGCACAAAATGTGTTCTCATGGGGAAAGTCCTGTTTAACGAACTTAATTTCCTTTTATGCCAAGGTTACCCACCTAGCTGACCAAGGGAAGCCAGCTGATGTAAGCTTTTTGGATTTCAGTAAAGCTTTCACTACTGTTTCTCACAGTATCCTTATAGACAAAACATAATGCAATGGGTGAACAACTGGTTTACGGGTCAGGTAAAAGGGTTATAATAGGCTTAAAGCAGGCTGCTGGCCAGACACTAAAAGGATTTTTTATAGGGCCAGGGCTCCATTTTAGGGCCAGTTCTCTTCAATGTTTTCATGGTTGCAAGTATACCGCATCCAAGGTATATTAAGTAAGTTTGTGGATGACAGTAAAATTAGAATGAGCTGTTGACTCCCTTGAGGTTAGAGAGACCTTGCAGAGAGACCCTGACAAATTGCAGGGCTAGGCAATCACAAATCACATGAAGTTTAACAAGAGCTAGTACTGGATTCTGTGCCTGGGACAGGGCAACCCTGCATATATGCACTGACTGGAGGAGGAGAGGCTGGAGAGCAGCCCTGCAGAAAGAGATCTGGTGGTTCTGGTTGATGGCAAGTTGAACATGAGTCAGCAGTGTGCCCTGGCAGCCCAAAGGGCCAACTGTGCCCTGGCATGCTTCAGGCCCAGCACTGTCAGCCAGGTGAGGGAAGGGATTGTCCCACTCTGTTCTGCCTGGTGTGGCCTCACCTTGAGCACTGGGTGCAGGTTTGGGTGCCACAATGTAAGAAGGACGTGAAACTATGAGAGAGCATCCGAAGGAGGGCTACGAAGATGGTGAAGGGTCTGGAGGGCAAGGCGTGTGAGGAGCAGCTGAGGTCCCTTGGTTCATTCAGCCCAGAGCAGAGGAGGCTGAGGGGAGGCCTTATGGCAGCCTACAGCTTCCTCCCCGGGGAGCGGAGGGGCAGGCGCTGATCTCTGCTCTCTGGGGACAGCAAGAGGACCCAAGGGAATGGCATGGAGCTGCGTCAGGGGAGGGTCAAGGGGGTGTTAGGAAAAGGTTCTGCACCAGGTGGTGGTGGGCGTGAGCTGCTGGAGCTCAAGGAACGTTTGGACACCGCTCTCAGACACAGGGTTTGGGTGGTGTTGCGTGGAGCCAGGAGTTGGACTTAATGATTTTTGGGGGTCCCTTCCAACCCAGGATATTCTGTGATTCTAGGAAAACCCTTAAGTGATGGATCTCAGAAGCTCTGTGGTCCATCCTGCTCTTTGCCATCTTTAGAAGGGTCTGCTCTGCTCTGTAACCAAACCAGTATTAATACTTACATCTATGAGGAAAATCATCTTGTCAGTGTCTGTGATGGGTGTGTTTTGTGTGCACCGGTGCAATTCCTGTACTGTTGTTTGAAGTGCCTCATGTACTTGGTTCTCTACTGTAGGCAAAGATTTCTGGAGGGCAGACAGGAAAGAAGGACTCTTAGGTAAGCTGAACACATCTGCTTTTGGAAGGAAAACGAAATCACTCCAGAAGTGACCTAGGCCTGCACATGATTTTTGCTGCTCTTGGGAGTTCAAGCGCTCTGTGATGCCTGCGTCCTATGAGCGACAGTGGAGTAACACCACAGTGCACATATGGCCATCGTGGAGAGAAGGCAGAGGGGCTGGGGGCTCCCTGAGATAGTAGAGTGGACCCTGCTGCCAAGAAGGCAGGGAAACTGCAGTCTAGGGCAAGGCTTCACCAACAGTGAGCCAAAAAGTGTCACATGGCAGCATACGATGTGGGGAATATGCTGATCCCTCCATTGCTGGCAAATACGTGACTGAACTCCACTGTTTGGTTGCTTCTTTTATGTAAGTTTATATAAACACATTTTTTTTCTTCTTTCAGGGCTGAATTTAGAGAGTCCCTGTACTTTAGCATTTCTTTTCATGGAGTAACATGTATTATTTATAGATATACTAATATAAAAAGTGATATACTTAGTATAATAAAATAATTAGCTCTTACTTGAGATTTTGAAGACATTTTCAGTTGGCAGAAATTACCATATTTTAGAAAACTGATACCAGTAACTTGTCACTCAGCCTATCAACAGTGTTCACAAACAAAAAGAAGTATCATGACTGCCATTGAAAAGGCATGGGTTATGAGTCACAAGCAGATGAAAGGGGTTGTCAGTCCTTCAGTTAAAGGCAAATCCGAGGACAGATCATGGTTTTCCTTCCCTTTAACTCTCATCTCAATTTGTTCTTGGATTGCCAGGTTGAAGGATTATCTATGTATATAAATGAAAAATTGTAATTGCAATGCAAGGGGAAAGGGTTGAACTTATTTTTAGATAGTAACTGATATAAATTTCTTAGTGTGACATCTCTGTTACTTACAATAATATGTCCCACAAGTTCATTTGTGAGCTTATTTGCCAGATGAGGGATAGTAGCCTTATTTTCATCCAGAAGAATGCTGAAAAAAAAGAAGAAAAAAAAAAAGAAAGAAATGGTTTTGGACAGAGAATGTTTGCAAAGGCAAGGAGGCAGCACTGATGTCCTGCTGCACAAACCGAGTGAAGAAAGGACCCTCAGGAGAGTGCCAGGGCAGATGCAGCAGCAGCCCAGGCCTCTATGGGCTCCACAGCTTCTCTACAAGACTTGTTTGACTGCTGCTGCAACTGGTGGAGCCAAAGGAAATAGAAGTATCCGAAAATGGCACTTTGTAACAGCTGATTAATGTACTGCTGTGTTATTTCCGCATGTGGGAAATATGCTTCATTCAAAACCCTTTTCACCAATTATCGTCAATGTTATGATTGATTTGCTGCTGAGCCATATTCTAGGGAAACCTGTCTTCAGCACAGGCAGTGTGTTTTCTTATGCTGAGTTTCATGGTGTTTTCCAGTGAAAAGAAACACTTCAGTAATTAACTGGAAGGGCTCATAGGCTTAACTTGACTTCTTTGGGACTATTCTGATCTTCTGAGGTTAACTGCACTTGGAATCATAGAATCATCTGGTTTGGAAAAGACCATCAAGGTCATCAATTCCAACCATAAACCTGTCTATTGAGTCCCGTCACTAAACCATGTCCCTTAGTACAACACCCGCACATGTCTTAAATACCTTGACCGACAGGGACTCCTCTGCTTCCCTGGGCAGCTCACTCCAATGCTTGACCAAAATCTCTTCCTAATATCTAATCTAATCCCCTGGTACAATTTGAGGCCGTTTCCTCGCATCCTGTCGCTTGTCACCTGAGAAAAGAGACTGACAACCTCCTTGCTGCAACCTCCTTTGAGGTTGACAACCTCCATGCTTGACCAACTCAATGTAGTGAGGAGCCCAAAACTGAGCACACTGCTTGAACTGCAGTCTCACCAGAGCCAAGGGCAACCACTTCCCCAGTCCTGCTGGCCACGCTATTCCTGATGCAGCCCAGGATGCCATTGGCCCTCTTGGCCACGTGGGCACACTGCTGGCTCACATTCAGCCAGCTGTTGTCCAGCACTCCTAGGGTCCTTTTCTCCTAGGCAACTTTCCAGCCAAACAATTTTCCAGCCAAACTTTCTCTCAGGAAGTAGAAGTTAAGGAGGGAAACAAACTGAACTTTCAGTCAAAATATATTTTAAAAAGGGTATTTGACATGTAAAATTCTTGTGGCTTACTGGAAAGCAATACTACACAGGCAATGAGAAACCGGAAGCATAATTAATTCAGCAAGTCAACAGGAAACTTTGGAGTGACTTTAATAAGCTTTAGGTTAGGTCCTTTATGTAAGAAGTACCTGAAATGCTTGTGAGTCTCAAAGAATTCTCTCTCCTGCTGGATTGCAGAGGCCAAGGACAGTTTGCTGTAGATGTCCTGCTGCCCACGACACTTCACGATCATGTAACCTTTTCTGAGGGGGATGACCTCATTTTGTATTATCTTCATGATGGACTCTTCAGTTCCTCTGTCCACCAGATCTGGTTTGGTGAGGATCCCTGTGAAGTTACCCAGAGAGAAAGGTTGAGCACAGAACTTGAAGGTGGAAGAGGTGCAGTAGGACATTTCTCTGAAAGAGAACGTTCCCCACAGAGTTTTCTAAAGCAACTGCCTTTTGTTTTCTCTCTCCTAGAATGCTCTCGGCTCCTGGGCTCAGCACTGTAAAACTTAGTCTGCAGTTAGACACCCATCACACCTTTTGTCTTGTCAACCTTTTTAACAAGGAGCAGTGAGGCTTTCCCATCATTAACTCTGAGATTTTTAATTTCCAATTATTCACAATGTGAATGCTAGCTAGGCTCAAAACTGAAATATTCTTAGAGCTACTAGATCACCTCCAGCTTTGTAAAGAGTTTATTTAGGCTTCNTAGCTTAGAATTAGAACTTTGTAGTTCTAGCATGAAGTACAGAACATCAGACCTCCATGGAAATAAAAGATTCATACTTCTATCTTAAAAAATGTCTCACCAATTGTCCTTTCTCCTGTGGGGTCCACCTCTTGAGCCATTTTCAGTGCTTCTGTTGTTGCAATGTCCACGTTACATGGCACCACTACCAAATTGATTGTTTGTTTGCTGGTAATAAATTTTTTAAGTAGCAGTTTGATCTGAAATGTAATACAGTAGTAATGAAGTTCAGTGAAATCTAATGCCTGCATGTAGGATGTGAGCATTTCTAGCTGTACGAGCCACCTCACTGTCTGATGATATGATATGTCAGATATACTGTAGATACTGTTAAACACTATTCTGTTGACCCATTTGCATGCCATCCTTTAATGTACCCTCTTTTCCTACGTAAAGATAAATCCAAAAATCTAATGTGAATGAGAATAGAAAGACTGTTGTAATATCTGTCCTGAAAAAAATATGTAAATTATGTAAAATTTAACCTCTCATCGTATGTAAAAGGTAAACTCTGATGGATATCATCTCTCATTAGGGAGATACTAATGATATTACAAAAATAAACCCATATAAGAAAAACAAGTGCTGGTGCCTAGTTACACACTTATGGAATGAAACTCAGATTATGATGATAAATCTCAAATTTGTATCTCTGAAAGGAGAGAAAATATCTTTGGCTTATATTTCAGTGGGTGATTTGTGAAAAAAACATCTTGCATGACATCTAGTTGGCATCATTTCTATGTTTTAATGCCAAAGTAAATGAGTTACTCATAGTTTGTGTTCTATTGCAAAAGGTACATACAGCTCTACTGTTCCTATACCGAAGTAAGTTAACTCTTTATTCTGAGTTTTGGTAAAGGTGTCTCTCTCTTCTACTTCCCATTCATCCCAATTTCTGACATGATAAAATATTATACCCTGTATGTCTGAAGCATGCACGCAGCTGGAGATGACAGAAAAGCGTGGCTCATAGGCAGCTCCTATACATCATCCTCCAGCTGGGCCCTGTCTCCTGGAGTTTTATTTGTGTTCCCCAGCATTTCTTCTAAAAGCCACTAGGGGTAGCATAGAGATATCCTTCACTGCAACCTGCATTCTGTTTACTTCAGAATCGGTCTGCTGGGATCCCGCAAGGGCTGAGAAAAATGACAACGGGTCCCCTTCTGATGTGCGCTGTAAGCAAAGGGTGACAGCACACCAAGCCAGTAAGGGCTGATCTGCCTTCTTGCCCTAGAAGAGCTTACAAGAACTTAGACATATTCACCTTTGCCAAGCATCTCCACAGCACTGAGAAGACACAACCCATGTGGAATGCATCTGTCCTCCAGCCTGCGGACTAGTGCAGGGGCATGGGGGCCGTGCTGTATTGGAGAGCATCTACCTGTGAAACAGGGTCCTTGCAGATGGGTTGTGCCCTGCTGCCTTGGCAGGCACCTGCCATGGCCCACCTAGGGCCAGCATGGGCTGCTCCCTCCTGCACAAAAAGGCAGACAGGAGATCCTGGTCCTCACTGGTTCTTATCAGCACTGCCTTCCTGAAAACTAGGCCTGTTTGTTTGCTAGTGCAGCTCTCATCCTGGCTCAGAAGTGCAGCACAATAATTCCAGAGTCCTACAGCAACGGCTTGCATGTAAGGTAGGCTACAGAAGTAAGCCTTTGTGTAGGTTAGCAGATAACACTAAGTTTTACCTGTTGGCCGATGTTTTGTGGCTGATTCCCCACAGCCACTCTGGCAATTCCAGGAAGATCAATTAGTGTCAGGTCTGGGACATTCGGAGACCAGATTTCTAGGGAAATCAGTTCGCTGCTAATGTTGCCCTTATTGCCAGCCACGACATCCTGGGCTGCAAGGGGAAAAGAGCAATGAATACAGGCTTTAAACTATGCAACAAAGTGAAGGTCAAGAGGGAATATGACGACTTCGAAAAATATCTACTACCGCCTTTTAGGCATGGCTATTTTCAGACCCAGACACGAACATAAATCCATTCTGCAAAAAATCCAAGAAAATTATTACAGACTAAGTGGAGTCCCTTTGGAGCAGGTACTGCAGTATTTTACAGAGCACAAACTCATGGATTATCATATGTGAAGACAAAATACATGTAAATAAACCATAACAAAAGTGAAAGGATAAAGTATTGATCGGTTGCAGAAATTATTCCTCAACATCAAGATACTTTGTAGGCATTAATTATTTAGCTGCCTTAAGAGATCAGTAGGCGTTATTCCATATTCTCCACATGCTGATAGTGAGGTTGACAGACAAAGCATTTTGTCCCGGGTCTTGTAAGGCAATAATGCTGGAACAGTGAACAGCACTGTGGAGCAAGGAAACCCTGTGACAGTTTTCATGAGATATTTTCAGCTCTGTAATTGGCTTACTCAAATCACACCACTTACTTTAGAGTTTTTGAAGGATATATTGGAAATCTCCAAATAACATACGGAAAATCGAATACAACAGCATTATGATGAATAACAATGTTGTAGAGCTGTCCTAGTCAGGAAAATATGAACAATCCCACTTTCACATTTAGAGCAAGTGCTTTTCACTTTGGGTAAGAAAATGGTTTTTGGTACTGCGTGAAATACCATAAAAGTAAAGCTGTGACATGGCAGTGCCTGAGGCTGTGGTCACACTAACTGACAGAAGCTCTGTACGCCCTCCACTCTGCCATCTTTCAATTTTCTCCAAAGTCATAGGATTTCCAGCTACAGACACCACAAGCATTCCCTGAGCATTTGAGTTGACGTCATGAACAATTTAGGGCTTTGCGTGCTTACAGATCGCGAGACAAACTCCCCAAACCAGGCAAATGGCATCCAGCTGAGCACATGGCCCAAGCTTTTATCAGACACCATGGACCATCTTCATCGCTGCAGCAATAAGTAGCACAACCCTCTCGACCTATATTGCTCTACCCCATCTTCTTCTGCTCTGCATTCAGCTCCTGGTGGCTATAATCCCTGTGATAGTCTGTGGACTGATGCTCAGTCTAAGAAAAGGGGCAAAAGAATTTTATGGAGCTTGAGCAAGTCAGATCAGGGCAATACGCTACAACTCACCGTCTCTTACTGCTTTCTCCACCTCTGAGGCATTCTGGAGCTCTATATTAATGTTGCGGTAAAAGATTTTCCCTTTCCATGCCTGTGAAGTAGGTATTTTTTTCAGTTTGAGTTCCAGAGGACATCGAGTAACGATACCTACAGTAATGCCAAAGACACAGGTAACGCTGTTAGCAGTTGTTATGCACGACAGACAGAGCATATAATGCTTCACAGGAAGGCACAGAAAAGTTTGAAAGAACGTGGCCAAAGGGCTCTCTGACTTCCAGCTCTGTGTCACCAGCACTGTATGTCAGCCGTGGCTTGGCCAGCCAGTTTCATCTTGCAGACCTCCAAGACTGGAGATTTGTTCCTCTCTAGGTGACATGCTTCAGTGCTGCACCAGCATCTTATGAAAGAAACCCCTTTTCCCCAAGCCCAGCCTGAAAGCCTGGATGTGCTCAGGTATTGTCAACCAATACAGAACTCGCAAAATATATGCGTGTGTATATACATGTACATACACGTGCACACACAAATATGGAGATGGAAAATGAACATTTCTGAGCTGCAAATAAAGTCTTCCAATAACCTTCTCAAACAGCCAAGGCACGTTTGTAAGTAAAGATCTTTGTACATTTTCTGCCCAAAAGGATTTCTGTAAGAAAATCCTGATCCAGAAACAACCCAGAAGTAAATTTCAAAACCAGTCTTACACATGAAATCAATTCTTTTTGCTGGGAAATACACAGAGTCAGGTGATGCTGCTGCCTTTCAGCCTGTCTACAGTTTGGGGCAATTATGCTACACTACCCACTTCTTATTCCTGCTCCCTTGCCCACTCAGACCATGCAGCCTGTTGGGCTAACACGGCAGTGCCCCACCTGCACATCCATTTCTTCTGTTGGAAACCAGAGCTGAGAAAGCTTCTGGAGACCCATGATTTAGGTATAGCCTCAGTCACAAACGTTATCTACTCCTAAACACCAGGAAAAAAAAAAATGAAATGAAATCCTTCTACCTCATCAACATGAAATTCAGGTGAAAACCTGAGAAGGTGAATTCATACCATTGCCCCTCGGAAGAGAAACACCAGAGAGGGCTTCGAGGACGGAGCTTTTCCCGGAGCTCTGGTCTCCAATCACGGCAATTGCAGGCAATGCCAGCTCTTTTTCTATTCCAAGCCCTCTCAGGCTGTCGATGAGATCAATGCAAGGTCGGATCTTTTCCTCATACTGGTTGTACAAGCTGTGTTCTGCGGCTTGCTGGAGTTAAACTTACAATTATTTTTCCATAATTTTAAATTAAGCTGTTAAAAAACAAACAAGCAAACAAACAAAACCCAACAACAAAAAACAACCCCAAACCCACCCAAAACAACAAAAACAATAAAAACCCTTAGGCACCTTTTCCAGCTCATCATTCTCTAGCAACGTACAAGCACCAGTCTGTACTTCGTATCACTGTGCATTCTTACACCTTCGTGTTACAAACAGATGACTGTACATACGGCTAAATCAATTGAGATTGGCTCAGTGACTGAAACAACCTTGGTAAAAATAACAAATTTTCTAAGCTGTCCTGAAAGGTGAAAAGTAAAAGGAGACCTCAACGCTAAATGTGCTTTGATGATTTGTTTTTTTAATAACTGCAATTTTGCTCCACTCATCTATAGATGTATTGAAAGATATGTATACAAATAGAGACTGGCCACAGTGATAAGACAATTTAGTACTGAAAAGCTTATTAAATCTGTTTTGAAGTTTGAAGATTTAGTTGGTGAGTAAATGCCAAAGCATTCAGCTGTAGTGTCCTTAATGGGTGGCTAAAATCTTTTAGCTTGAACCCCTTCCCTCTTTGCATTGTCTCACACAAGATGAGGAACAAATACACTTTTTCATTTTAAATTATTAATGTATTTGTTTGTTTTTGGCACCATGTGCAAGGTATTAACACATGCTCTCAGAAATATAGACTTATCCAAGTTGGAAGGGACCTTTAAAGGCCGTCCAGTCCAGCTCCCCTGCAGTGCACAGGGACACCTACAGCTGGATCAGGTTGCCCAGAGCCCTGTCCAGCCTGACCTTGAAGGTCTCCAGGGACGGGGCATCCACCACCTCTCTGGGCAACCTGTGCCAGTGCTTCACCACCCTTACTGTGAAAAACTTTTTCCTTATATCTAGTCTAAATCTCCCCTCTATGTTTGAAACTGTTTCCCCATGTCCTATCACACCAGGCCCTGCTGAGGAGTCTGTCCTGTTCTTTCCTGTAGCCCCCCTTCAGGTACTGAAAGGCCGCTATCAGGTCTCCCCAGAGCCTTCTCTTCTCCAGGCTGAACAGCCCCAGCTCTCTCAGCCTGTCCTCACAGGGGAAGTGCTGCATCCCTTGGATCATTTTTGTGGCCCTCTTCATTTTCATGAAACTAAACAGTAATTTCCAGGCCTTTACCCAGCTGGTCCACCTGCTGTTAAAGATGCCCAGTCAAGTACATAAAGACCAACTTGGCCCTCTCTCTCAATTCCTCTCGCCATGCCACCGTTGGCTGTCTCTAGAAATGCACTTTTGAGAGTATCAGTATTTTACAGATCCTTGCAGACCACCACCACCTTTGTCTAAGAAAGTCACCTTTGAATATATCTCTGTTAGATGTAATCAAAGCAGATTTTTCTTTCAAGATGAGAAAAGTGGTACACATCACTGGCTTCAGGTAGTTTAAAACCGTATTGGTAACCCCTCCCCACTATCTTTATTACAGTGTTTACTGCCTGGTAAATCCTAGACATTCTCAAGGAATGGCTTAACTATGACACAGACTTCAAAGCAATCCCTTTCAGTGTTAAATATAAAACACAGATTATTAGTAACATTTCTTTATATTTTTGTTGAAGGTAGCCTAGCCTCAAGTAAAATATCTCAGATTTTAGCATTCTTGTTTAACACTTGCTAATTGTTCCTAATGAAACAGGTGTATCTTACACATTACACTGGCTGCTAGGCTGCTGCCATGCTGTTTATCACACCTGCACTTTTTATGCATGCAGATTAATGGTGGGCACACATCTTCCCAGATACACAAATGACTTCTTTGCCCTGATCCCAGGAATTCTGCTCTGCTTAGACCCAACAAGTGCCCAAAGAGACAGAGGAATCCATTTTGGGGCACAAAATGAAGCACAGGGGGGAGGTATGGGGAGCACCTCTGCCCTTCCCTGCCGCCTGCCTTACCTCATTCTTATCTCTTTCATTCAGCTTCTTGGATGCCTTCTGCTTATGTGGAGGCTTTCTGGCAGTCACTTCTGGCACGGGAGAAGATGTTTCATCGTCAAACTCTGGTGGCAGAGGCACATTACAAGCTTCTAAAGATGCTGATAACAAAGGTGATTGAAAACCATCCTTCATCGGGACAGGATTAGGACTTCCGGCAAACGGTTTGAACGTGGGACTTGCGTTATCCATTCTTCTGTTCTCTCGGCTTGCTACGTGCTGCGCTGAGCAGTGATTATTATTGGCTCCAACCACTCTTTCGTACAGCCTCTGAAATCAACAGTAACCACAGCAAAGAAAATCAGAACACTTCTTTTATCTACTGGTTCAAACCCTTCGCAGAGATCAGTGCCAGAACTCTCTTCAAATCAGTAAAGGTGATCTCCAAAGGAGAGACATGAAGCACTTCTCCCTACCTCACATATGTCTTTTTTGTATTTTCAAAAAAAAACCAAGTTGCCACAGCGTAAATAAGCTTTTTTTNGTGGTTTCACACCGATGGCCAGCTCAGCTTCACCACACCACTCTCTCACTCCCCTTCCTCAGCAGGCCAGGGAGAGAAAATACGATGAAAAATGGCCTAAAGGCTGATACAAGGACAAGAAGATCACTCAGCAATTACTGTCGCAGACAAAGCAAACTCAGCAGAGGGATACTGATGTAATTTCTTGCCTAACAGATGAGAGCACTGAGAACTAAAAGCAAACTAAAACCATCTTCCTCCCATCCACCCTCTTCTGCCTCCTGTCCCCAAGCAGCACAGGGGAATGGGCAATGGGGGCTGCGGTCAGTCCCTAACGCTCCGGCTCTGCTGCTCCTCCATGGCCACTCTCTGTGCCTGCGCCATGTGGGGTCCCTCCCACAGCTGCTGTCCTTCCCCACCTGATCCCTAGTGGGCTTCCCACACCTGCGGCTCTCCCAGCCCTGCTCCAGCACAGCCCCGTACCATGGCGCCCACCCTTCAGGAGCTGCTTCACCGTGGGCTCGTCCCCAGCCTGGGGCCTGCACCTATGGGGGCTCTCCATGGGCTTCAGCCTCCTTCAGGCCACATCCACCTGCAGCACCGTGGGCTCCTGCACGGGCTGCATGTGGAGATCTGCTCTGCGTGGTGCCCATGGCAAAAAAAAGAAAAAAAAAGAAAAAAAAAAGGGAAATTTACTTGATATGATGTGAGAAAAGGGAGAAATGGATGATCTTCCATTTCCTTGTTCAGCTAATTTATTTATTTACAAGAGATGCTTTGTTGAGATACTTCCTGGGTACCCTTTACAAGTGACTGAAGAAACTGGAGGCTTTTGATGAGTCATTTCCCTAAAAAACCCAACTCCACAACAATTTCTTTTCAAAGCTAAGCCTCTTGTCCTTCCTGAAATCTGCTCAACTCAAACACTTGGGAAAATAAATGATAAGAAACATTTTTTTGCTTGAAATTAATTACTCCTGTTCTTTGATTAAGCTTAAAGGGGTTTTGTAGTTTAAGCAGATATCAACATGGGAAGATCACACTTGAAGTAAGTTATGCTTCAAATGTGTAAAACAAGTTATCAAAAAAAATTTAATTCTTCATTTGCTATTAAGTCTCTTTATTATAAAGCAGTTAAAGCAGTACTTTATATATATATATATTTTTTTTTTTTTCTCCCCTTTAATCATAATAAAAAATAGACTATGAGGGAAGTGCTTGATTTTGACCAACAATAAAAGACAACTGAACTACTTTTAGTTCCATATGGGTACTCATTCAGTTTCTTCACCTTTCTCCACACATTCCCTTTCACTAATGTGTCAGTATGAACTTGTTCTGCTAATGAATTTTAGTTTTTTTTTTTTTTTTTTTTTTCCTTGAACGACTCAGAGCCTTATCTGCAACAAACATTCCCTGGACATGGGCCACCAGATTCTTTAATGATTTTCTGTTGCCACAGGAAATAATGTACTGATGATAATGTTTCTGGCAGTAATCCTTTCTAGTGCCCCTCTCTCCCATTCTCTACCCTCCTTTCAATTTTTTTTGTTTTTCTCCTAAAGCCAAAACATAGCTTCCTACCAGACACCATGAAGAAAATCAACTCTGTCCCAGCTAATACTGTCTGTCCCTTTAACAGTATTACTTATATTCACTGGGCTGAGTTCAGGGTTACTCTTGTACCTGTTTTTAGCATGTTGCCTCAATAAACACAGATGAAGTACCTTCAGAAAGCATTCTGCAGCAAGCTTTAGCTGTCTTTAGAGCAAGCATGATGAGATGCACAAGTGGTACAGTAAGACAACCAGGAAACAAAAGAAAAAAAAAACACTCCTGGAAGATAAAGTTGCAGCACCTGGAAACCTGAGGAAGTCTGACAACACAGTGGTAACTTCAAAACATTTTGGTGCAAGGGCTGTTTCTTACCACATACATTTATTAGCCAGAAACTAAACAGCTGCAACAGTTAAACTTGCCAGAGCCCACAGGTGAAACCTGGCACCTGAAGGATGTGCTGGTAGCACAAGTCAGAGAGCATCCCATTGTAACTAGAGCTGCCACAGCATCGATGTGGTGCTGCTTTCTTTATATATATACTTTATATTCTTTATATGTAGGTAGTTACCAGCCTCTGTGCCAGCAGACTCGTGCTGCACCAGAGCAAGCTTCTCTGAACAGCCGGACCCACCTAGGGCTGCACAGATTGCCAGCCTGAAGAGGAGTTGCCTCGCTTCCCTCTGACAGCCCTGGCTTTGCATCTCTAGGAGCAGTCACAAAACTCACCACTGAATCCAAAGCGCAAAGCTGCGGTGCTGAGCATACAAATCCCTTTTCTCTCCTGAGCATTGCTTACCTAATTCCACTCCTGACAACCTCAATTTTAACCTCACCTACTTTAGACTCTTATTCAGCCATACTGCCCTCAACTATTAAAAGAAGCAAAGATAATTAAAAACCATATGATTATTTTTAAAAGAAGGTGAAGGAGAACTTGTACCTACCAGAGTCGCAGAGCAAGGAGAAATAATTGTTTTCAGCTGCATTGGGTAGTTCTCTATGTACAGACTCCGCCTACATGCTGTGACAAGCATGCAAAGAAATGAAACTAAGGCTTTTCATTTTGGAAATGGTATCATGATGTGTATTTTCACTTTCATTTCTTTATATACCAACCAGCTTCCCTCCCAGTGCCTTGCAGGGCCCTGAAATGAATCTCCTCCAGTGCACAGCTGCCCTCCTTGTCCTGTGGCTTCCCCTGCAGTGGGACCAAAGGGCAGGCTGTAGAGGTGCCAGGCGATACTGCTAATGAGCAACAGCCCCTTTCCTCCCTCCCAGAAAGACCAGCTCATCAAAGTGTCTGCTCAGCATTTGCCAGGGCTCTGGTGGCAGTCAGCACTTCCCCACACCTCACTTTGTTCCCAAGTAACACTGACCGGCTTTTTAATTTGTACATCGATGAGGGGACTGGCTTGGTTATGGGGTTGTGTTCAGTCATGGGATAAGATTTCAAAGAAGAGCTTTGGGCAGCAGCAGAATTCTGCAGCTTGCTCTGAAGGGACAGATCAAGGTTCTTCTTTCTTACAGTGTCAAGGTTTCACTTCTCCTATTTTCTCCTGAATCAGCAAAGTAACATCTTTAACCCACTGCTTGCAAATATTTTAGTATAATACATTGAAAACAGGTTTCATGTTCATGTAATCATAGAATCACTAAGGTTGGAAAAGACCTCTAAGATCATCCAGTCCAACTGCCAACCCAACACCACCATGCCCACTAAACCATGTCCCTAGGTGCCACATCCACATGTTTCTTGAACACCTCCAGGGAAGGAGACTCCACCACCTCCCTGGGCAGCCTGTTCCAATGCCTGACCACTCTCTCAGAGAAGAAGTTTTTCCTAATATCCAAGCTGAACCTCCCCTGGTGCAGCTTGAGGCCGTTACCTCTCATCCTGTCACAGTTACCTGGGAGAAGAGGCTGGCCCCTACCTCACTACAGCCTCCTTTCAGGTAGCTGTAGAGAGCAGTGAGGTCTCCCCTGAGCCTCCTCTTCTTCAGACTGAGCAGTCCCAGTTCCCTCAGCCGTTCCCCATAAGCCTTGTGCTCCAGGCCCTTCGCCTGAAGAAGAGTGTGCCCTTCTTTGGACACACTCCAGGGCTTCAATGTCCTTCTTGTAGTGAGGGTCCCAGAACTCAACACAGCACTTGAGGTGCGGCCTCACCAGTGCTGAGTGCAGGGGGATGGTCACCTCCCTGTTCCTGCTGGCCACACTATTCCTAATACAAGCCAGGATGCCGTTGGCCTTCTTGGCCACCTGGGCACACTGCTGGTTCATCTTCAGCTGGCTGTCAGCTAGCACCCCCAGGTCCTTTTCCTCTGCACAGCTTTCCAGCCACTCTGCCTGTAGTGTTGCATGGGTTTGTTGTGACCTAAGTGCAGGACCAGGCATTTGGTCTTGTTGAACCTCATGCAGTTGGCCTCAGCCCATCGATCCACCCTGTCCAGAGCTCTCTGTAGGGCCTTCCTACCCTCAGGCAGATCAACACTTGGTGTCATCTGCAGATTTACTGAGGCTGCACTGAATCCCCTCATCCAGATCACCAATAAAGATATTAAACAGGACTGGCCCCAGTACTGACACCTGGGGACCACCGGTCATCAGCCGGATTCAACTCCATTCACCACTGCTCCCTGGGGCCAGCCTTCCAGCCAGTTTTTTACCCATCACAGAGTACACTTGTCCAAGCCATGGGCTGCCAGCTTCTCCAGGAGAATGCTGTGGGAGACAGTGTTGAAGGCTATACTAAAGTCTAAGTAGACTACATCCACAGCCTTTCCCTCATCTACCAGGTGGGTCACCTGGTCATAGAAGGAGATGAGGTTGGTCAAACAGGATCTGCCTTTCGTGAACCCATGCTGGGTAGGCCTGATCCCCCGGTTGTCTCTCTATCTAACAATTTATACCAGCATGCTTCACCAGCAATTCTACAGATTAAGACAGCATAATAAAGGATGTTGAAAAACAGATTACATAGAATTTCGCTCAAATCTCAGCACTATAGAGTATGTTTTGAAATAATTTTAATGAACAGAAAAATGAGATGATGCAAAAGATAGAAGACCAGGTATTTGTCAATGAAGACTAGGATTATACTTATGGAATATCAGAATTTAATGTAAATGCTCTAGTTCTAAGTATCATAATGTGACATAAACCATTAGGTAAAATCCTTAATGACTGCATTATTCAGGCAGGAAGGGACCTCCAACAACTGTCTGTTCAAACCATATACTCAAAGTGGTTCAGACTGTGTTGCCTAGGGCTTTATCCCACTGAGTTCTGAAAGCCTTCAATGATGGAGATACCACAGCCTTTCTGGGAAATTCCTGCAAAATATTAAATATCCATGGAGTGATTTTTTTTCTTTGTCATATCCAGCTGGGTATAGTCCCCTGTTTCAGTTCATGCCCCACAGTCTCTCACCCACCCACTTCAGCACACAGCTCAGCTCCATCCTCTCAGATAAAAGTGCTGGGGGGCCCCTACCAAAGACCTGCTCCTGCCCTCATCTCCCTTAACCTTGCCATTTAGTCCATGTCTTTCCTGTACTGGGGGCCCAAATATGAGGTCTACCAATTGCTGAGCACTGGGGCTGAGCCACATCACCTATCTTCTGGCTGCTCCTGGTACACACCATGCAGGATGCTGCCAGAACACACCAATGGCTCACGTTTAGCCTCATGTTCATGGCAGTCTCCAGCGTTCTCTGAAACAGAGCAGCTCCCCTGCTAGTCGAGCCTCAGTTCATGGCACTGAAGGGGTTTCATCACTCCCAGGAGCAGGACTTGCACTGGTTCTTGATGAATCACAGAATGGTTAAGGTTGGAAGGGGCCTTTGGAGGTCACACTTCTATTTTATCACCACATCTAGATTACTGTGCAATTACTCTGACCTGCTGCTTCCTCCAGCACCCAAGGATTTCAGCCATGGGCTTGTGCTGGCGAGGCATGCAGCAACAGGAAACAGCTAAGCAGTAAAGAATATATTCATGTTTGCCACCTCTGTTTTCTGTTAAAATCCCAACTATTTGCAAATAACCTGGAAAAAATTACCTGGTGTTCATCAGCACACAGTGAAACATTTCATGGAATCATAGAATGGTGTGGATTGGAAGGGACCTTAAAGATCATCCAGTTCCAGCCCCCCTGCCATGGGCAGGGACACCTCCCACTAGACCAGATTGCTCAGAGCCCCATCCAGCCTGGCCTTGAAGAGCTGTATGAAAGAGCAGGAAAACTTAAGACAAAAGAAAATACCTCAGCAAACAGCAGAACTCAGAGGATGTAGCTCAGTCTTATCTGCATACAATTTCCTGCAGCAGATGGTAATCAAGGCTAACATCTCTATCAGCTGAGGCAGCAGTGCTTCTGTATGTTTAAAGGTTTTTTCAGATGGATCAATATTATGGCTGATATATTTCTAGTTTTTTCTTTTTCTTTTTTTCTTTTTTTTTTTTTTTTTTAAATTAAAAAGCAGAATTATAGGCATAAAAAGAAAACAAGAAGAAAGGATTAAAATGATGATCAATGAACAATTCAAACTAGAAGACAATGCTTACCAAGAACTAGTAAAAGAGAGGAATGCCTGTTACTTGTTTTGTTCCTAAAAATCATACTTCTTGAGGACTGATTAAGGCTCAAGGGCTTCAGGAAACTGGTGAGCTACTTGCAGGCTGGTGTGCTACGTGCTATTGGCAGGAGCTTGGCTGTGCTGCCATGCCAGAAAGCCACTGGCAGGCGCAGAAGCTCAGGAGCTGGCTTGAAACCAGCTTTGGCAGTTGTTGGCACCTTCGGGACTGTGGTGACAAGTAACAGACTGAAATGCTTTAACTATATGGAAAACAAAGAGCAGTTCTATAATCTCCTTTAGGAGTGGAAAGAGACTTTCAGTATCAGAAAGATTTCAAAGGAAAGAAAAAAAAACATCTTTCAGAAATGTAACAGTGTGTAGTTAATTCTCCCAGTTCAAATCAGTTGTGCTAAGTCAGTGAGCTTTAACTTGTATGAAAATTGGCCATGGTTGATGAAAGCTGTGCTTGAGTTGATTAAAGCTAGCCATAATTTGCAGTCACAGCTGTTCATTAGCTGACATTTTCGCATGTGTGGCTATTTCCTCAAGTGCTTTAAATACGGGATTTTTTACAGTCATCCTTTTGCCTCTGCTTTTGGAAATCCTGACCCTTGTGATCTGCTCAGTCCTGAGAACAGGCTCCAGCTGATGGATTTGCCTGGGCTACATCAAAAGAGGGGTGGCTGGCAGGGCAAGTGAGGTGACTCTCTCCCTCTACTCTGCTCTCATGAGACCCCCACCTAGTGCACTAGGGATCCTGACATGAGAAGGACATGGACCTGTTGGATTGGGTCTAGAGGAGGCCATGAAGATGCTCAGAGGCTGGAGCACCTCTCCTATGAAGAAAGGCTGAGGGAGCTGGGCTTGCTCAGTGTGGAGAGAGAAGGCTCCAGGGGGACCTGACAGTGGCCTTCCAGTACCTGAAGGGAGCCAACACAAAGGTGGAGAGGAACTCTTTACCAGTGAGTGCAGTGATAGGACAAGAGGTAATGGCTTTAAATGAAAAGAGGTTAGTTTTGGATTAGATATAAGGAATAAATTCTTTACTGTTGAGGGTGGTGAGGTACTGGAACAGGTTGCCCAAAGAAGTTGTAGATGTCCCATCCCTGGATGTGTTCAAGGCCTGGCTGGATGGGGGCTCTGAGCAACCTGGTCTAGTGGGAGGTGTCCCTGCCTATGGCAGGGTTTGGAACTAGGTGATCTTTAAGGTTCCTTCCAACCCAAACCATTCTATCATTCAGTAGTTCTATGATTTACATGCAAATTCTCCTATCTGTAGGAGAACGTCTGTCATGCTGACACTAGAACCCTGGTTTAGCAATCCAAGCCAGATTTCAAGGTCTCTGTTTTCTCGCCTAACATCTTGCCAAACCCAACTCCCTTAATCCCGAAGCATGTGAGACTTCTTCAGGCTTCTCTGCTGCTGTGACCCCATGATTTACAGCTTTTTTCCTTAGTAATATTTCTTTCATGGTATTTTTCCTCAGAGTGTTTCCAGATGGCCCTCTCAAGGAAATTCAGCTGAAGTTCTCAGTAGAGTAGGCAATATAATTTACTGCTGAAGTGTCTTTTCCTTAGGGCTGAAAGTCTCTTGTGGAAGGTGTTAAGGTATGTAGAAGAAGAGTGTCTGCTCCTTTAAGGGTATCTGGTCAAGGGCCTTTGTCCAAGGTAACAAGGGATGATAAGAAAGGGAAGCAGTGATGAGAACCAAGTCTAGTCAGTTGCACTAATTTATGAGAGTACATGAGCTTGTAGGAATGTTTATTCCAGCAGGGTTATCCAATGGAAGACTTCTAAGGTGGGAGGGAATCACAAGGAACAAACCTCCGCGTCACTAACTGGCAGGCCAACAAGCTGCAGGCACTGCTTCCAGAAAGGATGAACCTTGCAGCTGATTAGATTGTGAACCAAAGAGCCCTAGGCTGGGAGGGTACAGAAACCACAGAGCTCTGCAAACCAGTGGGGTTGTGCAGGAGGAGTGGGGAGCAGGAGGAATAAAGAGGGGGCATAGGTAGGATAGGGTTTAGAAGGGCAGGTTGTGCGTTAAATGGGGCTGGTCATTGCACTTGACCGGCTGGGCCCTGTGCCTGGTGACCACAATCTGTCCTAACTTTTTCTATCCCTCATTAAATCCTTTTCCTAACTATCTCTAACTATCTCTCTGTGTATTTGCACTCTCTCTCCTGTGTCAGAGTGAGCTGCAAGGATTGAGTGCAACTGGTGAGACCTGTATGGGTAAATGAACCTCAGTGCCAGCCACTGGAGCCAGGTCGGGGAAGGGCACCCCATCCTGTGGTGCCAGCTACTGGAGTGAGTGGGGTCCTAGCATCAGCTACTGGAGTGAGTAGGGGTCAGTGTCAGGAACGGCCAGAGTGGCTGGAGGAGATGGCTGCACTCGCTCTCATTACTCTTTACCTCACACCAGGACCAAATCCATTCTCAACACCTTGTGCCTGCAGAAGGCAACCCCAGGCAAACACAGTGAGGACAGAACACCTCCTGTACTGAGATATTGCACAGAAATCCCCTTCATGAATGAGGAGGTGAAGACAGAAAAGAGATGGTCTTTTCCTTCCTTTCCTTCCTTTTTTTTTTTTTTTTTTTTTTTTTACAACAGGGACTTTCTGATTTGGGACTGCTGAGCTCCTATTCATCCTACGGCATGGAATGCCTGCTTAGCTGGTGAGCGGCAGTGTGGCAGGCAGAGACCGCAGCAATAAATTCAACATCTAGAGGTGTGGATCACTGTGATGGACGTAAGTCTCACAGAAAGCAGAGCTTTGCATCTCGGGCTCCAGTTCTAGCCTGTAAATTATTGGAAGGAAAATCAGGAACTAGAACAGAAAAGATAGTGTTTCCTGTTCTGGTTGTAAAGTCTAGAGATATTCAGGGTCTGATTCTGCTGCTTCTACTCCTTGCAGGCAGTAAAATCTGATCATGAAGCACAATAGTATGCAGTGTGCCAGGATGGGAGCAAAACCAGAACTTAGGGCCAGATGTGACTTCAAAACATGTATAACCCTTTGGGAAGTCTCATGTCAGGACTTCATTCCTCCTTTCCAAGTACAAGTTGTCACAAACCTCTTGGCATCAGGGGAAAGGTAGAAGTTCAGTCTCATTCCTGAAATCTCTCTGGTGGTGAGTGCCCAAGAGATAGAGAGCAGCCATGGAAAGCCTAACTGCATTACATTTTTATCAGGAGTACATGGTTGAGATGCATATTGCTTTTGGTTGAAACACAGCTATTAGAAAGTATTTTTTATCTTTAATGAGAACTATGCTGGAGACCAGGCAAGCCTAAAGCATCTATCTCATCTTCGCTCTTGTCTTTGGAACAGGGAGAAAATCATGTTAGAGCTGCTAGTGTAGTTTGTATTTGACTCTACTTTTCCTGTGCTGCTCAATACCCGCCCTGGGGGAAAAAACCACAACCACCACCACCACCAACAGAAAATGATCACAGCAGAGAAAGAAAAATTTCTCATTTCCTGGGAATGAGGAACTGATGTCATTCAGACACTATTAAAAACACCCATCTCAATGCCCTGAACTCAAGTCACCCTTCAGCAACCACTGGCAGCTGAGATCAGGGATACGACACTTGTTCTATTACTTCCCACTGGGCATTGTGTGTCAGTGTCAGCTCCTCTTTGCTCTTCGGAGTGGGATTGCAGTCAGCTGGGTTTTGCTTCAAGAACAGCCTGCCTGTGAAAGGGCATCTTTCACTGAACTTCTCCTTTCTTGTATTTTTCTTCAGAATATTCCAGAAACTTACCACATGGGGATAGGTAGCATTACAGGAAGAACATAAAGCAACAGCTACCACTGAGAAACTGAAAATGCTACCTGTTATTTGACCAGTATTTCCTACTGCTGCCATCAAGCTGGACTGCAAGAGATCCATCAGGGATTTTTAAGAGGCATGTCAGGGCCCTGAAGCACTTTTCGTTCTCTTAAGCAGGGAGATAAAAAAGGGCTTCTGTCCTGGCACTCCATTGTTTATGGGACTGCTTCCGAAGTGTTTTCACTGAAGGGAAAAGGGAACAGTAGCTACTTTTTTCTAAGTGCTTCGATCAGAAATGTCTGTCTAAATGGCCAGGGGATACGAGGGCCTATTCGGACACCTCCTGCGAGGAATGCCGACCAGCAGGCTGCTGCTGCTGCTGGCGGAGATGCCCGAAACGGAGCCCGCTGGCAGGAGGGGACCCGGCGGGCTGCGGGCACCGGGTGGCGGCGGCCGGCTCCTGGGATCCGCAAAGGCACTGCTGCCACCTGCTGTGCCGCTTGGCTTTCACCAGAACAAGCCCCGAGCAGTGCTGCTGCCGACAGCTCGTGTTTTCCCATTCGACGTGTGTACTCCAGTTTAGAAAAAGAGCAGCTGAGCCGAAGGTTTTAATCCCATTCCTTGGTGGTGACACCCCATCCTTTACTAACCACCCAAAAGTAGGTCATAAGGTGTGATGATGAGCACAGCGTTAACTCAACCCGGGAGTGTGCAACTGGAATCCTACCCGCTGTGTGTGGTACCTGACATGGACAGCGCTGACCATTGCCGCCCCTGAAGTTTGGCTGTTGTCTGCAGCATGTGAAGGGATGGAGATCTGCACAAGGGATCCTACACCCTGTGGCCTCACCCTCAAATAAAAATAAATATTTAAGACTGCTTCTGTTCTGAAAAGTAAGTGACTAAGTGACACCTGTTAACTCAAGTGATCGCTTTCCTGTGATTTCTTGAGATCAGAGAGGTATCAAAGCACTTGAGGGTCCTCCACTGACCATATCTAAGCACTGTGGCATGGGTGAAGGAAAACAAAGCCGACAGCTCCTCAGCACTGCACATTACGAAACGTCTCTTTGTCTAGATGATTCAGCTGCATTTCTGAGGAAGTGAAAACCCAATGGAGCTGAAGAACATTGTGCAGGGACTTGTGCAGTGAAGGTCTCTCGGTAGTTTCAGCTTTGGTTCAGACTGCCAGTACGCAGCTTCTGCTGTTGCCCATTTGTAGAGATGAGGCACAGTGAACATGCTCCATAGGGAAAGGCAAACAAACCAGCCTCACTCTGTAGAAAGAAAGGCAACAAAAGCTTCCTTTGGAATGGCCAGGCGGGGCTCGCGCTGCCTGAAATGGCACACACTTTGTACTTCAATGGTAGGTTATGCGTACAGCAGGGGCTTCTACCTAAACAGCTGAGAAATTAAAGGATTCACCATTAACAGAAACTAATTGTAAGCAATCTGGGCAAAATATGTCGACATGTTCCCCACAAAACCCAAACAAGCAACAGCCGTGTGATCTGAGTGTAATGGGAAGAATGCTAATAACGCTTGCAATCAGTGTCTCTGTTCCTGGGTACATCAGAAGAGCACAAAACCAAACGCCCAGAGCTTCTAATGATGAGAGGCTGTTCGGGCAACCGGATAACATCCTTGTCACAACATTAACAGGGGACTCCTTTGATGGTGTTAAGGTTTCTAAGCAGTCACAGGAGCGGTAAGGCAAGATGCTGTTGAGGCTTGGTAATGCTTTTACTTTGTATTTTGCTTTTTACCTCCAAAGGGTAACAGCAGTACACTCTGTGTTAACTGCTGAACAGGTATTGATGTAAAATTTAATTGTAACTGATGTAAGACTAATTGTAGGCTGGAGTAGAAGGCAATGACTGTCCAACTGCAGAGTCCCAGGACTGTCTCAGAGCGTGGCAACCTGAGACTTGCCTACCATTATTACCGTAATTATGTTATTTTTTATAATTTGGCATGTAACAAAGGGTGATTACAATGTAAAGGAGTAACTGTCCAGCCAGAAACATGAACACTCCTTGGATAAATTATAGATCAGGTAAAGCTGTACACCTAAATGAACATACTCAAGCTGTATGTCTTAGCGTTGATTTGTCTGACAGGAGCGCTGAAGAACAACTGCTTCAATCACTTCATCAGAAGCACAAATGAGGTGTGATTTAGCTGCAGCGGTGTCATGTCCCTAGGAAGCACACCTGGAACCTGCTGCTTCAAAACTCCTGAAGAATAAGCTCTGAACTATCTCCAGAGCTCCAGAAAGCTGTGTCCCAACACAGTCTTGCATGCAAAATAGATACCTATGATCTCTCTCCTTTCTCTTGGTAAAACATGTATAAGAGACAGCAGCAGATGCACAGAACTTTTCTTAACTGCTAAGTAGCCAGCAACTGTTGGCAGATGTTGGGTTTCCCATTCAAAATCTCTAAGTATCAGGAACAAGGCCAAATTTAGGATGTGGTACAACAATGATATGCGTTTACTATTAGATGTTTAGAATACCAAAATGAAGCCTGTGACCTACAAAACTTTTAGGACCAACAAGCAGAAGAACAAAAGAGGGATGATTTAGATGTAGAAAAATACTGAAACAGCTATTTAAGTACTCAATTTTTTTACCACTAATCATTAGCAAGGTGATAAGGAGCAACCATTATGAGTCTGCCAAAGTCAAATTGTGTCAAATTAATTTTGCTGCTTTCTTTGGCTACGGAGCAGTTCTCAAACTGATAGCAGAAAATCTAGCTTTAGGTATTAGGGGAGTCCTGTTACCAGAAAGCTGCTAGGAACACAGCAGTGAGTAGTGGCAGTTATGACAGGGACAGACAGGGAGCTTCAGCCAGGCAACATGGAGAGCAAGAGCAGGTGGCATCTGTTGGCAGCCTCCCCCTCAGGTCATCGCATCAGATCCTCTCCTCCCAAAGTTTAGAGTGCAAGGTTACAGCAAAGAGCTGTTGTAGGTTGCTGCGGCCTGTTGGAAGCACAGCATGCACGCTATGAAAGCTGCTGCTGAATGTGCCCAGAGGACTCAGTCCAAGAATGAGAGGGTGAGGACAGTCTTCAAATACGTAACAGATTGGCATAAAGAGAATGGTGTTAAGTTATTCTCCGTGTAATTGGCTTGGCCCATTTAGGTGAACTCTGTAGGTTTGGGGAACAGCTGGGTAACAGTGAGGTGCTACAGCCAACAACTTGAACTGTGGAAACAGTGCTTTATGGGAGGCTCGTGAGCAACAGCTGCGACAAACACCAGTTAATAAAGGTCCAGACATACTTCATTTCTTTCAGAAAAAGGAGAATTGAATTAAGGCTCACACAGTTTCCTTTCAAATATGTGTTTGATCCTAGAGTTAGCATGAATAATGCTGAAGCTTTCATGAAGTCATTACAAACTTTTCAAGTAAGTTAAACATACAGGAAGGGAAAATAAAACGAACCATGTAGATTTGCAGCTTACATTTGCTAAAACAATTCAAATAACTTGTTCTGTACACATTAATAAAGTTATTCCATGTTGTTAACATCACTAAAACCAGATCAACAAATACAGTAGCTATTTCCATGCTGCTTCTGAAGAGAAGCAAAGTTACTCATAAATTAGTATCAAAACAACTTGTTTTATTGCTAGTGGTTTTATGTTACAAGTTAGATTAAGTTCTATTTGTATGTTAGTGTTTAAAGGGAACCCAAAAGAAACACATATTAAAAACAAGTAACTAACAAACTACTAATGACAATGTACAATCACTTTCAATAACCCTAGTATTTTACAACCAATTGCCTGAGTATTTTATATATTATATTATACATTCCAAACCAGAGTATTTTATTTCCACTTGCCATCAAAATACCTATTTGTTTTCAGATTAGAGAAGAACCTCACAGATAAAAGCAAGGGCAAAAACTGTGCATACAACTAACTTTACAGTTGCTGTTCAGATGCTTTTTGGGTTCTGGGTGCAACCTACCAAAGTCATATATATATAAATACAGCAGAATCTTCAGTTGTGAGGCATGCATTTGTTCAGATCAGGTTCTTTGGGATACAGCCCTCTATCTGTATTTCAGCTGGCCAGCCGCTGTATCTGTTCTTCTTACTGTCAGAGTGGTTTATCTGTTTAAAAAATAAATAAATACAATCAATATTTGGTTTACCATTTACCAACTAGTTTATCAAACCTCATACAACATAAGGGAGAAATGTGGTAGCAGTGGGAAGCTGAGTGGTATGTTGGACATCGTGCTCGACACAATGGGTGAAGACTCGACCAGGTTCTCTTACACTCTGTTTAAGAGACCCAAAGATTCAAAGTCTGAGATCCAAAGCCAAGAATGATGCCAGATTAGAGAACTTGCTTTGTACAACTGAGTCTTACTCAACAGACTACAGTTACTACAGATATCCCACGAAATCTGCACCAGGGTTATACCTGATATAGAGACAAATAAAAAGTGAAAATAAAATGAACCTGACCTTTTCTCTTTGGATATCATCTGGAAGCTTGAAGCCTTTGGCAGCTATAAAAGCCCAGCTTGACCTGAACTTCATATTCTGTATTTCTTTACTTCCCAGAGCTTCTACTAACTTTTTGGCATCACTTTTCAACCTAAGAAAATTTAGTGAAAAAAGGTATTATAAATATGGGACACGCAAAAAGCTGAAAAAGAACACAGTGGCTTCATGGTGAGGAGCAGCAGCTGGTGGTATTAGGGTTGTTCAGTCTGGAGAAGAGGAGGCTGGGGGGAGACCTCATCACTCTCTACAACCACCTGAAAGGAGGCTGCAGCAAGGACGGTGCAGGTCTCTTTCCTCAGGTGACAAGTGATAGAATGCGAGGAGACGGCCTCAAGTTGTACCAGGGGAAGTTTAGACTGGATCTCAGGAAGAAATTCTTCACAGCGGGGGTGGTCAAGCATTGGAGTGGGCTGCCCAGGGAAGTGGAGGGGTCTCCATCCCTCAAGGTATTTAAGAGATGCGTGGCTGTGGCACTGAGGGACATGGTTTAGTGATGGGACTCAGTAGGTCAGGTTGATGGCTGGACCTGATGACCTTGAAGGTCTTTTCCTACCTAGATGAGTCTGTGATTCTATGGTTTACATTAGTAGGTCGGCAGAAGAAATAATGAGAAGTTTAAAACTTCCTGAGTGCTGTCCTTGTAGTATGCTATTAAACTTATAGAGCAAAATTCTTTTTTCTTCCTCCTGTCTACATCCCTGGCATTAATACAACCTGTCTGTAACAGAGCAGCAGAAATAAGTATGTCTCAAATACTACTTGACATTTTATCCCTTTTTAAATATGGACAAGGGCATCAAACGTTAACCAACCAAACAGTTAAGACTGCCCCTATTTAGTTATGGTATCATGACTTCAGAGCAAAGTAACATAAGATTTGGAGAACCAGGTTAAGATGTAAGAATGAATTCAAGCTAGATATGTTCTAATCAGAACTGTAGATACCTTAATAGAAGGCTGTGACCTGGAGGTAGCAGCACTGCCCTTGGTGAGGCTAACTGGTGCTTTTACACAAATGTAACACACTCCTTCCTTCTACGGAAGCAGCAACATAGACGACATGGGCAAGCACTGAATGTACATGGAATCAAAACTTTTGAGAGAGGCCATGACCCCACGATGAAATAAGCCACTCCTTTACACCATCATGCAACAGGGACTGCCAAGCTATTCTATTCATTCACTGCCATTTCTCAGCCTGGCAAAAACAGTTTGCTCACCGGGTGCTCCCGTCATCGTGAGTCACCATGAAAAGCAGGGACCTTTGCGGTGCATTTTTAATGAAAGTCATCATCTCTTCTGAGTGGTCTGTTGAATTAATGACACAAATGATTATTCATTACTCCCTCACATACACACCTATCACATGCCATCTACTTTCTCTTGCTTTCAACTTCTTTTCACTTTTTGGCCTCGTCTATTCAGAATGAGACCTCATTAGGCAATTTTTCTATTATAATCAATAGAACAAAACTGTATCAGAAAGAGGAATTTGCTGTGTGAAGTATCTGGCGGTGGTATCTGGGTAAGTGCTAACCTTACCAGACTGAAATAATGGAGACAAAAAATAACAATTAATCACACGAAACATTAACCAACTCAACCAACAGGAGAAACACAGCTTTTCAGGAAAAATTTGCTGTCAGAAGACCTGGCTGCTGCACATTTAAATGAAGACAACAGCTGTTTGTTTCTAGGCGATCCTCTTCAATGAGATGAGCACAGTCATTTGAACAGGGGGATAAAATATTTAAATATAAGTCCTTATTAAACACTAAAATGTTAACAAAAAGCTCTGTTGCACTCTTTTCCCTACCTCCTTCCCACATGTCAAAAAAATTTGCCGACGTTACTTTTCCTGTTTCATCTGTAATTTGAAAAAAAAATGCAAATATGAGCAAAACCGATTGCATTTAGTCATCACACACAGTATTTTCAGCAAAAGCAAGGCATCTCTCATTTTTGGTATTATTGTGCTTCTGATTTTAATTTAGTTTGAATTTTTAAATTGGAAGGAATAGAGAATAATGTAAGCTTAAGATCTGGGGAAAACATTTTGTTTTGTGTAGTCTCTGCTTGTGGCTGCAGTCAGCTGAAAAAATTGTTCACAAATCACTTCTGTTACAGCACAGACCTGCGAAGTGTCAAAGAAAATCACAGTGGAAATAAATGCATTTTTCTTCCAAATAAAGGAAGTCACTTGTCTCCCAGCAGACTGAATTTGAATGATCACTAATGACTAAAACATTTTTCTTGTTTTTTATTTTAAAGAAGTTGTTCAGTTTACCATGCACTTCCATGTTTTTATACATACATAACTACGCTGGGTCACAACCGTACATAGGGAAATTGATTAAGTCTGCTTCAGTTTGAATGGGCCTATTCTGTGCAGTGCTTCAGATGTGCAGACTTTAATACTACTCGAATCCCAGTGGAAAGAAGCTGAACACTCAGACATCATTATGATATCAGAAATGGGGCATGCAAAGTATTCGTCATTCCAGAATGTTCTGGTCAATATTTGTATTTAATTACGCTGCTGTTGAGATGGCTATCTTTGTTTTCAGAAGACGTGTAAAACTGGAAATACTTTCCAAATTTCTAAATTCATGCCAACCGAGCTAGTTGACTTTGGTTATCCTAAACCCCTGACAAGGGTCTTTTCCATTTAGAATGCTGTCAGCTTATTTCTCATCAGAAGATCCAGCAGTTCCTGACTTCTTCCTAGTTATCTTTGATCCATACGATTTTTGGTAAAATCATGGAGGAATATTCTTCCAAGTGCAGGATTCTAAATGTCAAATTTATCACACTGATGAGGGGAGAATGTGTTAAAATCTGTCAGTAGTAAAAGAAGCCCTCTAGAACTGGGTTTCTTCTGAGCAGAGATCACAAAAACAAATCAAAACAAAACAAAACAAAAGAGGAAAAGACTGTAGTGAGGACAGCAGGAATCCACGCAATTCTTTCTCTCTCCCTCTGTGTTGGTAGCTTGGGCTCAACAGTTCTGCCTTCTTGCTTACAAGAGGCCACAATTTGTTCAGAGAAAAAAGAGGAATTATGGAACAAAATATGAGTGTGGGTGCTACAAGAAATTTATTGGACACAGTCATAAACTTGTCTGATCTCATCAGAGGACACGTAGAAAATATGTTTCACCACAAACTGCTTTGAGACAACAGACAGATTTACCCGCAGAGGGAGACTGAGGGGTAGCTGAAATTACTGTGTATGCGATGAACAAAATGGTTGTTCAGCCTTTTAAAAACATGTAAAATCTGCTGCAGCACTTCTTTGCCTTACTCAAGTCAGATGGCAATGCTAGTTCCCTGTTCCTATTTGTTATCATCTTGCCTATATGCTCGGGATGAGCATTCGCCCTGCTATTCCACAGCTCCGTGCTCAAATCTCACTGTTAACTATTAACCTACTCTAACCAGTAAATTTGGTTAGAATCTGATTCCTTTTTGGAAACAAGAAAACCATGCAGCAGTTGACTGGAAAAAAAAAATTGGAACTGATTCTTGTCTACAGTAATTAAGCCCAGTGACTTAAATAACATCATGCAAGATCAGACAAGGCTAAGATCTTGCTTAGCAATAATGAGACAAGAAAACTGAACAAAAATGTTTTGTGATCAAGACCAGCTTGTCCATGCATCCTTTGCTTCGCCCCCCCACAACATTTAGCAATCATTTTTGTTAGGACCCCTTGTTAATACACCAATCTTTGTCACCATACCCATTAATCTCAGTTAAAACGATGCATCCAGAACCGGAATAAACTACAACCTCTGCTTTCCAACAGCTCCTACTATAAGCAAAGACAAATCATGGCACTTCAGTGTTATTCAAGTTTTGAGCTCGTCTTTCTGTCCGCTGACCAAGTCTGACAACGGAATTAGCACCCTGCGGTAGAAATGCAATCCTCAGTTACTGTACACTTTCATTTTCTTATACTGATCAAGCACGTCTCTTTTGTTTACCCGGAAGTTTCTCTTTCTTGTTTTCTTACATTTAACAGAATCAAGTTTGCAATTTTTTCCTTTTCTTCCAGACTAGCTACTAAAAAAAAAAAAAAAACTTTTTTTTTCTTTCCCATGACAAAGCTACGTCTCAAACATTTTTTCTCTTACTTACAATTCACAATGGCAATGTTTATACCTCTTCCAACATTACCCTTCTCTTCACTTATAAGCCTGGAATTGAAATAAATACAGTGTCAGCAGAGTTCATCCTTCCAGAGGCTCTGACCCAAACTCAGATTCATCAGTGTGAAGTCACTTCCTGGTGTTCACATTTTCTTCAGTTATTTCATTTGAGTTAGAAAGAAACAAGAGCTATGGCTTAAAACCCTTGCACATTACACCAGTCCATTTCCTTCAAGGACGTACAATAAAACTTGCAAAATGAGCCAGATTGATAAGGTACTTTGTACTTTGTGAAGCCAGAAAGATCAAGTGGATAAAGAAAACACATTTTTTATTTTTATTTTTGTGGCAGTAATCCATGTGGCTATATCTATTTGAAAGATCACTTCAAGATTTTAAAGTCACTTTACCTGTCCAGTTTGAAAAACCATGAACAACCCTGACTTTCAGAAGGCGTTGACCATTCAGCGTGTTTTAAGCTGCCTATCCTGAACCACAAAAACTAAAAAGCATAGTTGAAACTAAGAGTTGAATGCAGCTTATGTACAGGAACAAAGAAAATAATCTGTGATTTTTGTATTACCATAAAAAAAAAAAAAAGTTAAATACTGTCAGACATACTCTGACGTTTATCACCAGTAAATTATTGACAGTTTACATGTCTTTCAATCTATATACAGATGACTCAGAGGACATGTCTTCTGAGCACCCATATTACAACTCCTTAGCAATAAAAAATTATAAGTCAGTCAGAGATAATGAAAGAAAGCCAATCAAACAGCTCGGAGACAGGGCAAAGGCAGGTACACTACACAGAAACTACAGTGTCAGTGAGAGGAAAACACGTCCTTCAGTGAGAACAGCATTGGTGCAGTCACCTGTGTGCCAACAACGTGCTGATCCCAAAGCAGAACACACAAGAAGCAGAGGTGAAAAATCTAAGACAATTTAAAAAAAATGCATTTATTAGTATATCTTCAAAGTCACCATCTCTATGTTGTCTTTAGCTCTTATATCACCATTTTTCAGCTTTTATTTTAGGCCAGAGTTCCATGGAGATGGATTGTCTTTGTTTGAATCACTACCATAGAGCTCAGTTGAATGGAGGAAGCAGAGAAGTTGTGTTTAAGGTGGACCTCACGTCATGCTGCAGAAAGAATGTCATAGAAAGTGAAATCAAAATAGGAACAGCGGGGAAGAACTGACTTGTTCCTAACAGACCTAAGGCATGTTTACTAGCACTAAAAAGGGAAGATACAATGGTGGCCCTTTTTGCATGTATTTTTACTGCAGAAGCCTTTTATTTCCTTGGTAGGAGCTTACTTGCTAGTGAACCAAAATGAAACACCCTTCCACATACAACAAAGCATTTACATGTACTCAAAGCCAGACCCGTACTTACAGCTCATCCTCAAAACAGATTTTAGCCAGGTTTTCTTTGCCACCGCCACTACGAAGCCGATAGGCATAGCTCCCTGGTGAGCAGGGAGACCAGTGGTCACACTTCTGCCTTTTGGGGACTGGGGCTACAACAACAAAGGTGAGAGGATGTTTTCTTGAACACCACACAAACGATTTCTACATGGAAAGACTCACTTAACGTCAACATGTTAAGCTCACACATACATATACAGAGGCCAATCCTGTCAGTTTTCCGGTATCATGGCAACATTATCACAGGTTTGCCTGGGCATTGGGTTATCCTTGGCTGTCAAGCAGCTGCTGGGACCAAGAGCTAGCTTACCCAGAGAAAAAAAGTCCCATACACGCTTGATTCAAATCAGATCATACTAATTATGTGGTGTTATTTCCATTAACAGTAAACAAGGGCTAGAAGGATGAAGAATTCCTACAGATAGTTTGAAGTCAATAGCAATATTTCTGATTTTGAACTTTTTCACACAATAACAGTCATAGAATGAGAAAAATATACACATCAACCCACCTAGTTAGATCAGAGGAAAAAAATGGGAACTGCGTCACAAAGTTTGATCAGTGATTCAACAATTTCCTATAACTCTAAGACACACGTGACAGAACCAAACTTCAGCGGCAGCTTTGCACATGATCTGTGCTTGCACGCTAACAAACAAATAAGGTGTTCTTACCTTACTAGTCAAATATTTATACTTGCTTACTGGCAAATACAGACTGACATTATGTTTCTTCAACATAGTGTCTAAGGAGTAGTTCAGACTTGCACTAATTAATGAATTCACTTTACACAGCCAACATCATTCTTACAATAGCATATTAGCTGACAAGACATTCATCATGTAATATGTAAATACACAGTATTTGACAGAAGGGAAAAAAAAAAAAAAAAGAAATTGAACTACATACCCCTCAACACTGGTTTCTTTCCAATGTCTTGAAGATAAGCAATGGATGTTGACAGTGACTCTCGGGGTACCTTAGCAGCAAGTAAGTATCCCAAGTACCAAGCAAATGATGATGCCAACAGAAGCCCTGATAATTTCACAAAGTCTGCCAAGAAGAAAGAGAAAACCACAAAGACATGAAGATGTACTCATAGCAACACACAAAATAATGTATTTCCTCCAGCACGGCTACAAAACTGCTATTTTTTTCTAATACAGTTTTAACTGTGGCCTTTGGAGATGTGGCAATAGAGCGTTTGTTGCATTCCCTTTCACTCCTATAACTAGATCTTCAAGAAGAAAACCCCTCCCCCAAATCTCCTCAATCCACAGCCACAATGCTGCGAAGAGACATGAAGTTCAACTCAAACCTAGCAGGATTTTGACTCTGAAAAATAAATACCAGACACCACACAGGACTATTCAGGCAGTATGCAGTTACTGTTGATTTTGTGTGCTAGGCAGACAGTACAGGAATGGTTTGAACACCTAAAATGACCACACAGGGAACTCCCTCCATTCCCAGAGGCAGAAGATGACAACTCTGATGACACACAGGATCTGGGCAGTTTTGACCAACTCCACCACAGCTTCTGCCTCAAATTTCTGCAGACCTGTGGCTGCATGCTGGTGAGCAAGGGCTTTTCCCCTCATGCCTAGAAGATGCTTGTGATGCACCTCCTGATGGCCACAGCCCTGTAAAGCCTGCTTTCCCCTCACACTGACCAGCATGGCCCAGCTGGTAAGCTCACATGGGCTCAGAAATTCCCCCTTGCCGCTCCAGCTGCACAGGCAGGGACCAAGTGAGAGACAGCACTGATGGACCTCGGTGTGGTCAGAGAGCCATGGTGGAGAATGTACCATCCCAGATAGTCTGAGCACACTGGACGTGGAGAAGAAGCAGATCAACAGGCAGCGGGAATTGCTCCTGCACATTTTCTCCCACACTCTGGGGATCCTGACCCCATGAAGCTCCAGAGGCTGCCTGCTGTTCCCACCAGGCAGCAACTACCCACCATCTTCAAGAGAGCCTGTTCCTCCTGGGAGCTGCAGCCTGAGCAAAGGCGGAACAAACACACTTTTTGAACAAATGCTCTGTGGGTTAGCGTCTGTGCAACATTTTATTAGGGAACATGGGCATAGAGTGCTGCCTACAATACTGCCACAGGTCAGGGATCATTTATAGAAAGACAGCACCACTGACTGGTTTGGGTTGGAAGGGACCTCTGGAGGTCACCTCATCCAATGCCTGCTCAAGCAGGGACCCCCAGAGCAGGCTGCCCAGGATCATGTCCAAATGGCTTTTGGTTATCTCCAAGGAGGAGACTCCAGAACTCTCCGGGCAGCCTGTGCCAGTGTTCTGTCACCTGCACAGCACAGAAGTGCTTCCTGAAGGTCAGACAGAGCCTCCTGTGCTCCAGTTTGTGCCAGCTGCCTCTGGTCCTGGCACTGGGCACCCCTGAGAAGAGCCTGGCTCCGTCCTCTTTGCACCCTCCCTTCAGCTATTGCTGTACATTGACCAGGTCCCCAGGAGCCTTCTCGTTTCCAGTCTGAATAGTCCCAGCTCTCTCAGGCTCTATCCATAGGAGAGGTGCTCTGGCCCCTTCATCATCATGGTGGTCCTGCTTTGGACTGTCTCCAGCATGTCCATGTCCCGCTTGTAGTGGGAAGCCCACAACTGGACACAGAACTCCAGGTGCAGCCTCACCAGTGCTGAGTAGAGGGGAAGGATCAGCTCTCTCGACCTGCTGGCAGTACTTCACCTGCTGCAGCCAAGAACATCATTAACCTTCTCACCAGCCAGGTCCCATTGCTGACTAATATATAAGTAATATATATATTGACGTTATATTGTGTGCTTTGTGTGGGGAGCCCTCTGCACACGACGGAGTGCCGCTGAGTGCAGACTGGGGCTCTGGCAGCTCTGGCTGCTGCCTAAGTGAGACGCTCAGGCATGACCCTAGGCAAAGCGGTGGCTCTGGGGAGACCTGAAGGCACAGCCGTGGCAGGCGCAGGAGGACTGAGAGTCCGGCAGCACCAGACGCCTCCGCTTCTGCACAGCCCCATCATCACTGGGAAATGTCTCTTGAAGCACTGCACCCTTGCACTGACACAGCAGAAGCAGAGACCCTGCTGTGGACAGGCCCCAGTGCAGAGCTTTCAATTTTGATATCTTTTTTTTTTTTTTTTTTTTTTTGGGGCCGAATATGCAAAGATCAGAAAACAGAAGATGTCNTTTTTTATTTTGTTTTTTTTTTTTTTTTTTTTTTTTTTTGTGGGAGCCAGAAACAGAGGTCCCTGTTGGACCTGGCCACTGTCTAGGTCTAGAGACAGCAATAGGGCTTTGTAAGAGAGACAGTGTAGATCTCCAGTAGTTGTAGGGCTGTGAATGGGCCGCCAAGGGAAGGTGAAGTCTGCCAAAAGCCTTCAAATTTGGCTACTTTTTTTGTGAGCCAGATGTGCTGTCGCCCTTTAGACATCATGGGAAAAAGAACTGAGTAAGGCTGCAATAATGTTTGTCACAGACTGATTGCCTGCTGTATTGAAATATGACTAGAGTGACATTTTCATCTTCTCTCAGTTATATCCCAGTTTAAACTGACTTTAGAAGTGCATCTGCACTTTACGGAAACCAGAGAATTGGCCATTTTCCTTACTGGGAAGACATCACATTAACAAAAAAGAATATAACTGCATTCCCTCCTCATCGGAAATGCTGACAGGCATTCCCAGTTTAGAAGAGATACATTACCTAACGTGTGAGGCTAAACGATGAAATATCACAGTGGAATTGTGAAACACTGACACGTTGACATCATGAGATACTTCCTGGTCATTAAAGACACGTGTACTTGAATATAGTGGTCCAATAAAGCAAAGAAGGAAATTTCTGAGTTTCACAGTCCTGAAAATCAAGTTTAATAAAACCATTGTCCAAAAATATCCACTAAGTTCAATTTGCCAACCTACTAGTGTCTATTACGTATTACTTGGCCTAAATCTTTCTTATAATAGCTTACACTTTCCTTCCTGGAACAGGCTTTTACAGATTTTAATTTTTCTGCCCCTTCCCTGTTTTCCTCCTCACTAGAATAAGGCCAAATTGTTCACTTGTTCTCCTCAAGTCTCGTTTTGCAGGTCTTACCACCTTCCTGTTGACTGCCCAACTTGTCTGCATCTTATACTGCAGAATGGACACGGTAGTCCAATATACACATTCTGGAGGCTCTGCTTCTGATTATTCATGCCAGAAGGAAGTTTGACTTTTTTTTTTTTCTCTGTAAGAGCTGACTTTACCGCCTCAAGTTCAGTTTACTAGCCACAATAAAGAGATCTTTTGTCCTACAAATATTTGATCGCTCCAGGTATTTCCTATCAACTATTGCATGACATTATTCCTGTATTGTACCTAACCCCCCCCACACACACATAAAAAACCTAACAAAACTCTATAGAAAATACAAATTGGTAATGTTAACCCTGAACATTTACTAAAAAGAGTCACAGACACTCCCTATTCTTTATAATAGCAATAGAAGTACTGAGGTCTCTCTGACACAGTCACCCTTAACAACTGAGGTATAGTTGTATTTCAGCCCTTGAATCTCTATGAGGAAGAACGCGGATCATTATGAACATTCAAGGTTTTTCTGTAAATAAACCCAGTTTCTCATTTGCTGTATCAAAAAAAAAAAAAAAAAAAAAAAAAAAAGTGGGGACTGAACCTTTTTAAGATACAAATCTGAGATCTTAAAATGTTGTGTCATTGCATTTGGGAATCATAAATGTGTTTATTTGTATGACTTTTCTGAGGATACCTTTCATAAACAATATTTTCATCAAAGGATTAAGACACAGAAAGTCTTATAGAGCCTTCAGAGAGAGAACAAATTTCCCAATTACTACCTCAGGCTATGTGAAATCTGTCTCACTCTACCATTGGTAACAGTGCAAACCTGCACTAAAATAATACCGGAAAGAACTCCAACATTTGTTTAATGTGATCACTCACAAAGCGCACACACGTTGCCGACGAACTTCTGGATTTGCTTTCGTGGATTCAGAAGCGAAGAGCAAAGTTAGCTCTACATTCATAAAAGCAAGACTGTGCTTGTGCTGAGCTCAGAGGCTGCGGATCATCACTGCTGTGACACTCGGAAAGGAGACCGGTATGGGAACCATATGCCACAGAGCGGCACAAGCCTTCCTCATGCCATCCTGTCCCCGAGTGCCATCAGGAGGTACTGAGCAACGGTCGGTGCCAGACGTGAAAGGGCAGAGCAGCGCACAGACGATCAAAACACATGGACAGTGAAGATGGTGGTGAGGAGAGCACATAAGAAATCAGAGGAAAAGATGACTCGTCCCATTTTCCAGCAGCTGCCAACTTCCTTTCTCCCTCAGGTGCGCAGGTGCTCACTTGTACCTTGGCAGCAATTTATGCACAATATATTTCTTTTTTTGTGCTTAGCTGACTTCAAATGCTCACGCTGCCACATCCTGCTAATACATACCCACCTCTACAAGGCAGGGCTTTAAAAAGGAATAAGAATTGCCTGAAGACTCGCGATTAAATTCTTCTGACCTAGAAACTTCGTTGTGGATTTGCTGGACAATGTCGGCCAGGGGCTCATAATCCAGGCGACTGAAACCCGGGGGGAGCAGGGCTGTGGGGGCACGAGAGGGGCACACCGTGGGGGTGCTGGGTTACACACGACCATGCCCACACCCTCCGCACCCAAAACCCAACAAACTTTGAGGAGGAATCAAAAGGAAGCCGAGAAGACAGCCGGCCCCTTATCCTCGGCGCTGGGGCACCCCGAGGGCGCTCTCCCCGCTGCGAGGTCAGGCACCGGCCCCCAACGACGGCCACGCCGAGCCCGGCCGCCCCCGCCCGCGGGGAGAGGCCCC
>VXAV01004466.1:373821-396491 GCA_013399715.1 Alectura lathami
GGAGCGGGAAGGGGAGCGGCCGCCTGTCCGCACCGCACCGCCCCGGCCCGGTCCGGCCCAGCCCCGCACACACCCTGGTGCCTGGGCGACTTGCTCTTACGGAGCCGTTCCCGTAAAAGCAGAGGGCTCTGCCTGGCTGCGTTCAGCCTGCCGTTGCTCCGGCCAGTAACTGTCGCCGGGGAGTGCGGCAGCTGCCGCTGCCATGTTCTGAGGGGGCCGTGAAGCCCCGCCGGGGACAAGGCTCGGCCCTGGGGTGGAGGCGGACACAGGGAGGTGTGCGGCCAGGAAGGCACGGAGCGCAGCTCGCCTTTCTGTTAGCTGGTGTCGGGAGGGACTGGGTGACACGGAGGCAACGTGGCACCTTGCCTCGTTGGCAAGGGCACTGGAGGGCCTGATGCAGCTTATGAGGACAGGAGGAACTGTGGAACAAACTGCCTTTTGAGCTTGTAAAATACAACAATCTAAAAGAGCTAACACATCTAACAGCTCAAACAAACACACTGCATAAGAGAGAGTGCTAGAAGTTACTTTCTGTAGAACTTGCCAGTAGGATCCAAAGCAAGGCTCATGCCATGCAACAGCCCCTCTGAGAAGCTGTTTTGCCCTGAATCTAGAAATGAATCAGTTGCTCTGAAGTCTTGGTTGAACACAACACAGAAAAGAGTGCACAGGGGCTTTTTCCTGGTGATAGCTTGGGTCATAGAATCATAGAATGGCTTGGGTTGGAAGGGACCTCAGAGATCATCTAGCTCCAACCCCCCTGCCATGGACAGAGCTGCCAGCCACTAGCTCACTAGATCAAACTGCCCAGGAACCCATCCAGCCTGGCCTTGAACACAGCCAGGGATGGGGCAGCCACAACTTCTCTGGGCAGCCTGTGCCAGCGCCTCACCACCCTCTCAGGGAAGAATTTCTTCCTGATGTCCAACCTAAACCTCCCCTCTTCCAGTTTTAGCCCATTCCCCCTTGTCCTACCGTTACCCACCTGTGTAAAAAGTCGGTCCCCCTCCTGCCTGTAAGCTCCTTTCAAGTATTGGAAGGCCGCAATGAGGTCTCCCTGGAGCCTTCTCTTTTCCAAGCTGAACAGTCCCAGCTCCCTCAACCTTTCCTCACAGGAGAGGTGCTCCAGCCCTCTGATCATTTTGGTGGCCCTCCTCTGGACCCGCTCCAACAGCTCCACATCCCCTCTGTACTGGGGGCCCCAGGCCTGGACACAGTACTCCAGGTGAGGCCTTACAAGGGCAGAGTAGAGGGGGACGATCACCTCCCTCTCCCTGCTGGCCACCCCTCTCTTGATGCAGCCCAGGATGCCATTGGCCTTCCTGGCTGCAAGAGCGCACTGCCGGCTCATGGCCAGCTTTTCGTCGATCACAACGCCCAAGTCCTTCTCCGCAGGGCTGCTCTCAAGGAGTTCTTCTCCCAGTCTGTACACACACCTGGGATTGCCCCGACCCAAGTGCAACACCTTGCACTTGGCCTTGTTGAACCTCATCAGGTTCTCGTGGGCCCACTTTTCCAGCCTGTCCAGGTCCCTCTGGATGGCATCCCTTCCTTCAGGGGTATCAACTGCACCACTCAGCTTGGTGTCATCAGCAAACTTGCTGAGGGTGCACTCGATCCCACAGTCTAAGTCGTCAATAAAGATGTTGAAGAGCACCGGTCCCAAGACGGACCCCTGGGGGACACCGCTCGTGACCGGCCTCCACCTGGACGTAGAGCCATTGACTACAACCCTTTGGCTGCGACCCTCCAGCCAGTTCTTTATCCAGCGAACAGTCCACCCATCAAATCCATATCTCTCCAGTTTAGAGATAAGGATATGGTGTGGGACAGTGTCAAAGGCCTTGCACAAGTCCAAGTAGATGACATCCATCACACTTCCTTGCTCCACCGATGCCGTCGCTCCATCATAGAAGGCCACCAGATTGGTCAGGCGTGACCTGCCCTTGGTGAAGCCATGCTGGCTGTCTCAGATCACCTCCTAATCTCGCATGTACCTTAGCATCTCTTCCAGAAGGATCCACTCCATGATCTTCCCAGGCACAGACGTGAGGCTCACCGGCCTGTAGTTCCCCGGATCTTCCTTTCTCCCTTTCTTAAAAATGGGTGTGATGTTTCCCTTTTTCCAGCCACCGAGGACCTCGCCTGACAGCCACGACTTTTCAAATATGATGGAGGTCAGGGGTCAGCCTGGAGTGTTAGCTGGTGGGACCTGTGCACTGGCCAAAACCATTGAGAAGGACACCACTGGGGCCCCCTCTCCCTTCTAGTGTGGCACCAGATGCAAGCCCATACCAGGACCTCACAGACTAGGACTTGTGTTTTCTTTCCAGGACACCTATAAAGGGCAGGTAAAAGCTGAAGGAATATATGCTGTTTGTTACTGTCAAAAGTACTGGAGCGTGCAAATGGAAAGCAACTTCCATGAAAACCTAGGCATGTAAATAAAGCATGGGGCAAATAAACTTACAAAATTAAAAGCATAGAGCAAAAGGAAAAGAAGTTATGAGTGGGCAAGAAAGTGCTAAGGCCAACACTGTTCTGAACTAGTTTTCCAAATATATCATACAATTATTTCTGTAGGAGCTGTTATTCTGTAAGATGGCACATCAGAAAATGTCTGGTAATAAGTGATTGAAACTATTAAAGAGGGCATTTCTTTCATTTAAAGTGAAAATAATGAAGCTTTAAACCCCAAATGCTGCAGTTAGTGATGGCAGCCAAATGAAAAATTCTGCTGATTTTATTAAATCAATGAAAATTAGCCAGGACTCAGGATAATTCAACTTGGCAATAAATTTATTGTATGACCAATGGTGGGTCATGGATTCCGTGGATAAAGATTTCAAGCTCTGAGGTGCTTTGTCACCACTGTAAAAAAACATAATTGTCATTCAAGTGTCAGTCAGATGACTACCAGTTTTCTTTTAACCGTAAGAAAAATGTGGCAGTTAACTTCTTTTTCATTACTGGCTAGACTACCTTGAACTACATTCTGGCATTTGCTACAAAACCAGGCAACACTTTAATTGTTTTGCTTGCCAAGGCTCAGGGATCCAGTGATCTCTAGCTCGGAGGGATTTAAAAATCTAAATGCTAAAGGGCTAGAAAACTTTAAAATGTTTTACTCTGAGTATTTCAGTTTTGTGTCTGCAAAAGAAATGTGATACTGTTCTTTCTTTAGTAATTAACCAAAGATATGGGATGCAGAACACTTTTGAGATACCATTTTTTCTTTTCATCTCTAGCCATTCATTGTGTAATTTGAAAGGCTAGAAAAGAATTTCAAAACATTAATCTGCATTGTAGATGCTTGTGAGGCTGTAAGACCCTTTAGCGATAAGCAGCATAGGAAATCTATTCTTGGAACAAATTACTCTTTTAGACAGTAAATGGAACAGAGGGTGTATGTACACACTGCTTACGTGTTAGTCTCACCATCATAAAAGCCACAGTCCGAGGAGAATGTTTATGGGAAGTCCCTAACACTGTGAAGTGACAACCGAGCAAGGTCCTGCTTGCCCTTTGAGTGGCTGTACCTTCAGACATGTTTCCAGCATCCACTAAGTTTGGCCAATAAACTACCATGTGTGTCATTCCAGTCCTCAGAGCTATTTAATGTAGTTTCCTGCTTGTCCACAAGTGGCCAACCATTTTTAATCACGCTAGGATGAGGTACAAGAATGTAATGATTTAAAATGGAGGCAGAGTTTTTAAGGCGGAGTAAGGTTATTGTATCAAATCTTTGCTTGTAGAGGTCACAAGGACTTCAAGAGCTACTAGAAAAAAAAAAAAAAAACAAAAAACAAAGAAAAAGACATTGCCTACATAAAAACTGCAACTGATGTTTAAGCTATCTAATTTTACCTAAGGCTTGGGACAGGTAAGAATATACACATGGACCACAGGGCTGGTGATGCAGAAGAACAGTACTTTAATCTGCTATAACTCAACTGTATTTCACCATGTGTCTGTGCCCTTAATTGAGCTGGAATCTCATTGTCCTGAATTGTGGTAACATAAAAAACAATGTGGAGAAATAAGGATTTTAACATATATAGTTTAATTACTAGTAATATCATTTATTTCTAGTGTACCTTGAAGGTCTTCAGGAAACCCAGGAGTAAATATTTAGAACAAAATGGCAGCTTTTAGATATTTATTGTTTGGGTATATTAAAATTGTAATACCCTCCCCCCAGAAATGCAAAAACAGTTTGTGTCACAGAAGGCAAAATGCAAGTAATGATCACTTCCAGCTTATAAGCCAGAAAACCCGTAAAGCTAGTAAGCCTAGCTCCCAGGACATTGCTGGTCTATTTAGGGGTGTGCCTTTTACCTGAAGTTGTTTAAGGTGGGGCATATTCTTGTTTTTTCTCATACTTTGTTAATGCAGAGATACGCAAGGAAAATAGACTCAAATTACACTTCATCCAGATAGAAGATGTTGGCAGGAAGACTTTCCTTAGTGCTAGCAGCAATAGCTTAATACATATGTGCCCAAATCTTGTCATCTTTGACAGTGACCCAAACTTCTCAGAAGAGGAAAGGAAGGGGAGGGACAAAATGAGGGGAAGCAGAAAATTCATCTCAAAGCAGGATATGGCTTTGTACACGATCTCTGTAGTCTGTTTTCTGGAAATGCTGCTGTCAGTGCAGTCATTCGGGTCCCTACAGGTCCCTGCCATGCGCAGTCCCACAAGGTCTACATCCAATTCTGGATGCAATCAATTCTGTAAGCCTAGTCTAGAAGGGATTTACCATAGGCAGCTGGTTTGGCAAGGTCCCTGCTATCAGCAATCCCAAAGCACTTGTAACTTGAGGTATGTAGCCTGTGGTAAATCCTGGAGCATTTCCTTAATCCACATTCCCAGTGTGATTTCTCAGACGGATCCAGGCTGACGGTGCTGTGCCAGGCGTAGGTCACCTGAAGGCAAGGCTGGAGGTCTGCAGAAGCGAAAAAAAAAAACAAACAGAAAATCCGCTTCTGAAGCCAGTCTGCACACACAGGGAGAGAGAGCGGGATTTCTTTCAGAGCTGTCTAGTAGAGAGGGGGAGGAGAGGAAAATGGGGTCACCTTACCTGTGGGCCAGGATGGCAACAGACGTGGGCAGTCATAGGGGGTTGGTACTGCAGGACAGCATGGGGAATCAGTGGGTACAAGTTAGTCAGAGAAAGGGACTATGTGGGCAAACCAGAAGACTTTGTGAAAATACATCAGCACTGAAAAATCACTATAAAACACCAGCTTAGAGAATGTTTAAGGTGTGCAACAATAAAAAATTCTCACAGTAAGACTATGCAAAGCTGAAGTTAGGTGTACATTTAAATGAAGCCCACCAAAGAAAAAGTAGGTAATGTTCTTATGCAGTCATAGAATCATAGCATCACTAAGGTTGGAAAAGACCTCTAAGATCTTCAAGTCCACCTGTCAACCCATCACCACCATGCCCACTAAACCATGTCCCTAAGTGCCACATCTACATGTTTCTTGAACTGTGCTGGGTACCTAGAAATAAAGCAGCTGAAGAATCACAATGCCTTGTTTATTCATAGAAAGTAGTTTCGTCTACCTACCAACTGCCAGAATTTATTGTGCTAATACTTATGCATAAACTGTCAGCACAGATTCCTGACAGTAACCTGCATTTCAGAGGAAATGCTAGTGAATATTCTAGAAAAACACACGATGAGTCAAGGTATAGGCAGTAGTTACTTCTAAACCTCTAGAAGGAAAAACAAGACATTTGTTTTTAAAAAGAGTTCATTTTGGTGCAGAAAGGGAATAGTTAATATTTACAGCTTAAGCAACCATCAGAATTCCATATTGTCCTGAAAAATTAGATTGAGTGCTTGAATCATAAGCCTTCACATACTTGTCTATATTGCACTGCAGTTATCCAAAAATCCCTGTTCTTGCAATAAATTCTTACTCTCATGTTGCACGCAAACCTAAAAGGTATTTTGTCTAGATGAACAACCTTCAATGGGGAAAAAAAGGGCAAGACGGGCATGAATGATTGATTGTTATTAATATGTGCCAGACAGTTTTACAGTTTTGGATTCAGTAAGCCCAGAGCACAGAGGGTGTTCTGAAGAAGCTGGTAATTTCAGATGCACAGGAGAAGTTGAAGCACAACAAAAAACTGAAAACTAGCATAGCACCCCTGTGAACAGAGCTGTGTAATAATAGGTAGTCTTCAGTGAATATCAAGGCAGTAATAAGCAAAACCAGAGAGCTTTCCAATTTGTGAAATAAAAAAACACATTAAACAGTTTGTACTAATCTGCCTTGCTTGACCAATCCCCTAAATTTACCAACAGGCATACATCATGCTACCTTTAAATATAAAAACATAGGGCTTAAGAAGGATGGATTTCTAAAATAAGAGCTTTAGGGAGAGGGAAGAGGGATAATACTAAATGATCAAGCTGCAAAGGACCCTTTCTAGGTAGGATTTTAGGGGGAAAAAAAAAAAAAAAAAGAACAAACCATATTTAGTAGAATTCAACCAAAGCAACAGAATTGGCTGTGAAAGGGCTCGAAACGTGTAGCTGAAAAACAAAACGTGGGCGCCACCTCCCGGGGTACCGAGCACAGAGCACGGGAACAACCCGGGTCCTCACTCTCCAAAGGTGAGAAAACGCTGTCTGAGGGACAGGGACATTCAGCTGGTATGCCTTCTTGTTTTATAGTTCGGGGCAGATGTCCAGAATATTATTTCAATCCATTCCAGATGATCAGAAACTTCGTCTTCTCAAGTGAAGCGTTTCCTGTGCCTGATTTCTGTCCAATATGGAAATGCACTGATGAAAAGTTGAAGCAAGAACATCTCAAGTCGTTTGAGTGTAAGCAGGAAAAATCACCTTGGAGTTAAACATGCCTGCCTCCTCCTCTGCCTGCAAGTTTGAAGTGAGATCTAAAGCAGTTCTGCTTTCTTTTTAGAGCTAAAGCTGGAAATTAGAATTGAAAGTTTCAAAGTACTACGAAGAATTTGGATGGGTATGATTTATTGGCTTTGAAGTTCATCTTAACAGGATTTAAAAAGACACACTGAATGGGTTGAAAGAATTAATCATTTATTTTAAGCAGCAGAAAATTTGATTTTTACATAGTGTTTATCTGAAAATGGCAAGACCTGAAAGTACAAAATAACAACTTCTGAAAAATCCAGTAATGAGGCTTGGCAGTAATTGGGATAGATATCCTAATGTCACCTGAAGACTGAATTAAAAAAAAAAAAGGACTGTACCCATTTACCCATTTTTTTCAAAGAGTTGATCCTGTTTTCCATTCAGAGATGAAGAATTGCCTCTACTAGATGGAACCATTTCCTTGAAGACCCTTCCGTGCTTCCTCAGGAACCATCACATGCTGGTTGATGTAGTGTTAGTCTTAAAAGATTTCTGCATCTCCATATAAACTTTTCAATAAAAAATGTGAACTGCCTGATTCGGATAAATGTTATTTAAACATTCAACCTTGTATAGCTCTGTATGCACACCGAGTATTGGCTAGCGAAGCAGTTTTTTCCAGGGCATATTGCAGTAATCCAAGCCTTGGTGCTGTCAAGAAATTGTTTCAGTACCACTTCAACTTGACTCACTTCAACCATTTTTTTTCCCCGGATTTTTCCAGAGGACATTTATGTTGCAAATACAGCCATTTAAACACTCAGGTACATGATTAGCCTCTAACAACGCAGGGTAAAACGCACTCTTCACAGGTTTGACATGGCTCTGTGAAAATTTCCCTGAGGGAAGGTACTCTCTAGAGAGGAAGGCAAGGGTTAGAAGTTGTACTCAAATCACAAAGTGGTTCGTTGCACACCGCCAGGTTCAGGGACCCCTGACATTGACAGAGTTTTGGCTCTAATTCTCCCCTCCCAGGCCCCCCACCTAAATGCAAATATTTTCAACCTAGAGTTAACTTCTAAAGCCTCACAAACTACATTAAAATGGGTCTGTGAATGGTCACCAAGAAACTGTACCTTTTGTTGGTAGGTTGAATATTGGATACAGGGGCCCCTTAAGCTTTTTGGAACTTTTTTGGGGGAGGTGAATGAGGTGAAGACTATCAGAAAAAACAGAAGATTCACAGCCAGTGAATTAACAGGACAGCAGCTATACTCAAATACATTGATTTCTGTGATTATCATCAATTTTAAATACGAGAGAACACTTACTGATCACTTACAGTTAAATGCTGGGAATCCCCTTCTGTGCTTTACTATCTGCCTTGCTTAATAAAAAGTCTGCATATGTGTTTTAGAATTTAATCTAAAATTTCCAGTGTTTCAAAACCTTCCTGGCCACTAAGATCCAGCTAAAGCCTAGATCAACAGGCACCACAGAGTACACTTCTCAGAATATTCAGACAAGTGGACTCCTACCGAAGACGCCAAGTGACTGGCTGACACAGATGTATTTACAGCAGCTTTTCTGCAACTGCAATTGCTCTCCTGTTCTGCTCTAGCAAGGAACCTCAGCCTTGATCCGGAAGTCTGGCAGAAGACTCAATGATTTAGCATCTCCTCATTTCACGCAACCAGCCAGCCTCAGCTCACCGTAGTCCCTCTGTCAGTTAGTGCAAGTCTTGACAGTGGCTTCTGCAGTATGGATCCATCCCATGCAGAGGTTTGGCTGAAGGCAACAATTATATTTCAGGTAACATTCCTGAAGTGTTATTACCAGAACTCCAGATTATTGACAAGCCTGGCTTATAATTAGACTCCAGAAGCCAGGAGATCTGGCCGCCTCAGGAGATTGCTCATATCCCATTACCACCTGTCTTCTCTCCTCTGAACAGAAGCAGGAATTTTAGCAGCCAGAAATGAACATCTTATCAATCAAAGTCAAGTTTGACAGCAACCAATGTCTTGGTAAATTGTACAGACCTTTCTTAAAAGGTCTAAAATCAGTTGTGGTCCTAAAATTGCTAATGGTGTTACGGAGAGCCTACTAATTTCTCTTTCCTTAAATTTCCTTTACTTCCACCTCAATAGTACTGGCTGCCTTCACAATGAAGCACTACTACTTACTACCTGTGTGTATATGAGGCTCATGTGTTAGAGGCCAGACCATGGCAACCACCCAACCCAGGTGCTGAGAAACCTCTATAGAAATCAAGGAACATTTCATCAGCACTGTCATTCTGGGTTATCGGACAACTTAAAAACCACTCTGTCTTTGAAAATGTGCCATGTTAAGGGACCATTGGAAAGGTTAGTGTACAGATGACTCATCCTTCAGCTAAACAGAAATTCATACACTGCAAGGAACCGGGCAGAACCTTTTGATTTCAGCTGATAAAGAGTTAAGTGTTAAGCAATTGATTTGTTAACAAGAGATACCAAAACCAGTAGCTCTGTGATTACCATACATTAACTTGCACAACACCAAAGAACTGGCACCTAGCCTTGATATATTGCATTTTAGTTGGTCCAACTTACAAATCCTAAATACAAGCTCTTTTCACCTTAGAACAATCTGCTCTAAGTCCTTTTACTAAAACTGAAAAAAAAAAAAAAAAGCTTATAAAAATTCTTCAGATGTTTTCTTCAGCTCTTAAATTGAGCCAAAAAGCCTGTAATAAGATTTCTGAAACCTGTGAAGGCAGTGGGATATGGCTAACGTATTCCCATGCCTGAACTCAGGTCTAACTACTTGAACTCAAATCACGCATCTTCAGATCCCTAATGACTGAACTGATAGCATCAATTATCTAAAAGGCTGCATCCAATAAAACATGGCTTTCTGACATATTTGTGGTACATGATATTACATTCACATTAGGAGAACGCTGGTTCTGCAACAAATATTGATATGTATACAAGGAATGATTTAGACTGCTGTGCTTTGGAGTACCCTGTCTTCCATAAGTAGAGAATATCTCCAGCACCATTGTTCCCCAAAGCTCTGCTTTTTGGCTTTGGTGGTTTTTTTTTTGTTTGTTTGTTTTTGTTTTTCTTCCTACAGATATGATTTAATCTGATCTCTGAAGTTAGTTAACAGGAGTATAAAATACCTCACAGCACTCTCCTTTAAAAAAATATACTGAGGAAAGAAATCACTGGTAAGACACACTTGTAACACTGTGGTCTATCTTTGCATTTCATCTTTCATAGAAAAATGCTCAAGAGCATTATTTTTCTTAATGTGCTGTAGGCTAAAAATGAGCCCTCAAGGGTTTTTATTGCTCTTCTTGTTGCCAGAGCAACACAGCAATACTCACCTGAATATCTGCCCATGTAAGTATCAATTTACAAGTTGAGATGAATTTTCTGCTGCTAGGAGATGTCACTAACAGCATTTTACTACAAACCAAATTTTAGTGGCAAGGGATGCCATGAATACTCAAGAATATATTACTATTTCATTTGTCCTACTTGATTATTGCTCATATAATTCAAGTATTTCTATTAAAATGTCTTCACCGATGACATTCAAAATGAAAGGGTAAAACTGAAAGGCTTTTATGTGAAGTCTTCTACACTAAAAAGACTTTGTTAAGCAACTCAGAAGAAATCTAGCTTGTCATCTGAAAGCACACTAAGAACATTTCCCAATAAACTCCTTCCTAAAACTCCTTGTGATAAGGAGGTAGGAGAAGGCAGGGAGACAGAAGAAGCTGACATACTCTGAGAGCATACAACTGTTAGTACTTTCTGAATTGAAAAAGGGCTCATTGTTTGCCACTGTATCTATCCAAACATGCACAGTGCGTTGCTGTTTGAAACAGGTGACAGGAGCATTGCTTATATTACTGTACTGTAGAAGAAGGAATGCAACTTTGACGTGGTTTGTTACATGTCAAACCAAACCCAGGAGGACTACGCAGAACCGAATCATGGAACTGGAAACATCAATCTTTTCAGAGCTAAGTCTATTGCTCTAAGGAAAACCCAAAGGAACAACTTTTTGTTATAAAGTGTACTAAAAATCCTTACTGCAAGACGTTAAGGAAGAGACACATGGAAGGTACATTAGGCAGGAAACACCTAAACTCTTTATTTCTTACGCTCTGTGTAATTAATTGTTTTTTCTCCTCTTAAAAACTAAGAGACTGAAGTGGAAGGAGGCAGACTCAATATTTCTTCCTGCTTCCAACACCTAACTCCAAGAGAAATCATGTTCAGATGTTAGATCAAAACATGAATCATTTCACCCTGTGCAGCCAAGCAGTCTGAAAGTGCAGGAATTAAAAAGGAAAGAAAACCACAGGCACTTCCAGTTATGAAGTGATATACACATTGGTTTAAAAAACAACAGTGCTTTATTTTCACACATAGTATGTGCACCTCTGTAAAAGCATCATTCCTGAAGAAGAAGAAATCTTTGCTTATTCCCTGCAGAGTCAGAAGCAGAGGCAGTGTGAATCAGAAAGCTGCAGGAAGGGATTACAGGCAGAAAACTTTCTAGGGAAGGGATTGGGAGATTCTGAGCTAAGCTTCCTTTTTTACCTTTTTCTTGTTACCCACACAGATTTGTAAACTGCTCTGCTATTGAAACACAAAGGATTGTTTTTTTAGTTACTTTTCAAAGAGATAACTCGTAGTTATCACTAGACTGCTCAACCTTGCATTGTTGATTGTTCGAATCCACTATGCAAGTGCTCCAGAAAAGCAATGGAGGTGCAGCGCTCGCTGACTAGATACGTACAAAATTGTTCTATCTGCAAAGAAAATACCGTGTTTTGATCTCAGCATTAAGGTCTATGCCTGTTCAATGGAGGTCTCGTCAAATATGTTCCTTCCTGCTCTCTCCCACTATTGTTTTTGGTCCTAACTGTGTTTGTTTTCAGGCAATCAGCACATGGACTTTTCATTTGACTGCAACACCACTGAAGCTAAACTAAAAAACCTCCAGCTGCTGCTCATGTTTAAAAACAAGCCAGCATTAAGATTTTCACTTCACAGTCTGTCCATGAAGATAGACTTTTCAAATCCTACATTGCTGAGGTCAGCAAAAGATTGGTTGTCTTTCTCATTTTGTTGCTTCCTGTTTGTTACAAGCTCACTAGAAATAGGAAAAGAGACAACAGAACATGGACCTTAGGTTTATAATATCTATACATATGCAATTCAGCCTTTTCTAAATGTCAGTCATCCTGAATTCAAAAAAAAAACCAAACCAACCCCACATTAGGGGGAAAACTGAAAGGCTTTTTTTTTGTGCACTAAAGTCATGAAGTATTAATTTCTCTAACATCAACTCCTTGGAAGCACAGAAGTTACATGTGGCTGCATGGGACCTCCTGTGTTTTAAGACCAGTTCCAAGTCACATGTTTACCAGTGGTAACATCCATGTGAATTAAGAGAGGTAGTCTTGTTTTACACTAAGGCTGAACAAGCTTGTTTCCCAGTTTTTACCACCTCAAACTATTTTGCAATGACATTCGGGAATGGTGACCCCCTCAGGTGGCAGCAGAAATCTTGAGGCACGAAAACCCAAACCACCATTTCTTCTTGATCTCACTTCCTTTATCTGCTGCATGTGTCCGACACCTTTCTCTTTCCTCTACACCATAAGCACAGCTTCAAAATGAATTGATGTAAACACAGAGCAGTATTCATTTAATGTGATTAGTAAGAAACGTTATTATTATTTTTTTTCTCTTTTTCTACAGTCAGGGCTTGATTAGTTAGAAAATACCGATAGCTCCTTTTTTTTTTTTTTTTTTTTTTTTTTTTTTTTTCTTTTTTTTTTTTTCTTTTTGTGAAAGAGGGATGGACAATTTTGTTCAGATAGTGGAAGAACATCATGGTCTAGGTATTCTTTCATTTTTTTTTTTTTTCCCCGTAAAAAAAAAAAAAAGATGGTACTATTGAGATCATAAAGGCTCATTGTACTGCAGTAGCAAATCCAGTACCGTAGCACTTAAGAGGTGGTTAACAGTGCTTTGGTTCAGAATCAGTGTTAGAAAATAAAGCTTAAAAAGTTACGATGCAGAAGATTTGGAGGGCTTTCCACAGCAATTTGTTACGGATGTAGAAAGGACTGAGGCATTGGCTTCTTCCCCTTGGCAAAGTACTTTGCCCTTCGTTCTGGTGAAGTCCCAGGTTTCATGATCACGGTTCTCATTTCCACCGATGTCGCACTAAGGAGGACTCATCGTTGACCACGTCATTGTCAGTGTAGCGATGCTGACACCGTGGTGGAATAAGCAGCAGGATGATGAGCACGAGGAGGATAATTCCACACAGGCTCATGAGAGCATAGGAGGCAATCCACAACACTGGTTCGTGGAAAGTAATGCTAGAAACACAGTTGCTTGCAACATCTGTGGTTGTGAAAGGGCCTTCAATCTCAGACACCGGAGAGCCATCAACCTCTGAGAAATTACAAAAAGAGAAACATTAAGTCTATAAGACACTATTAAAAGCAAATAACAGAAGATCTAGACTAAATACCTATTACACTTTTCCCTCACGCATCTCAGCGTACTCATTGTTAAATGTTTTTCTTATTGCCATAAGAATGTTAGTATTTCATGCTTAAAAAATGGGAATCTGAGGCATTCGGAGACCGTAATACTCCTGTGTCTATGCAGGCTGTCAATGAGAGCAGAAATTTAACTCAGGTCTCCCTTAGCCCACCTAAAAGCCCCAACCACTGCATCATGTTTCCTTTCTGAACTAACCTTTCAGAAATGTCAATTTAATGAAGCTTAAAAATCCTACAGTACCAGTACACTGGAGTAGTTCAGGGCCTGAGGAGGTTGTTCAGTTTCTGACATTCACAACAAGTGGAAGAGAGTGCCTGAGAGGATTCTTACATCTTCTGTGTTAGCTGCCTCCCAAGGTTTTAGTGATAGCCTGAAGGATCATTAGCTTCACAGATAATTTAGAGGACCATATTCTAGGTGGAAAGCAGTACCATTAGCCTTGCGAGTGGTACTGCTGAGGTGAAAATTGAGAAGGAAGGGGAGGTAAAGCAGGAGAGCTCGGGGACAGCTGCCCAGAAAAGGGGAAGGGTGGAGGGGATGGTCAGTGCCAGTAGTGAGGAGCTGGGACGTGACGGAGCAGTGCTGTAGGGCAGAGAGGGAGAAGCTAACAAGCAGCTCAAAAATGGACATGACAAAGCTAAAGCAAGAAGCATGAAGGGGTGCCTCAGCAGCTGTTTTCGAGCAGCCCTCCATGTTGGCAGCATCACAGGCTGCGTGAGTTGTTTCATTACCATCACAAGCTGGTACTTGTTAAAGCAGTATTTGCTGAAAAGGGTTATGCTGCCCATGGTTGTCACAGTAACCAGGGCAAGCCAGCAACGTTCCCCTGAGCTGTGGACAGGGCTATGCGTATTGGAAAGGCAGAGCAAGGGAGTTGCCTGGGGCAACAAAATATTTGGGGCATTTTGTACCTGCAGGCCTGTGGCTGGGGAAGGATGCATTTTCTAGCTTGCTTAGGGCAACTGGCAGCCTGCGGTTAGTGCTGTCTGTGCATTTTAACAAATTTTCCAAATGGCTGCAATTCAGTTTTCTTGTCAGATACGCCAGGACACATCTCTGTATTTCTCGTAGAGGCCTCAGTTTGAAGGTTCCTGCTTCATTTCTTGTTCTTTTTACAGACACTGGACAAATCTTGAGTGACTCTGCCTACTGCAAACAGTATCTCCTATTTACACACAGCTCCGCCAAGTCTCATGAAAGCACATTTAAAGAGGTTGGCATAAAACATCCTTGAGAAGGAAGATGGGAGATTTGGTATTCAGTTCCTGGCCTCTCATGGCCTCATATTATTTAAAGGCTTACGTCTCATTAGAATTACTTCAGCGTATAGTGGGGTGCTGCTGCAGGGGGCAGTCCTGCTCCTTTTGCTCTCGTCCCTTTGCTACCTCTCTTGTGTTGATGCTAGTGACAGATGGCCTGCAAGGAGAGTTAGGGCAGCTTGCTGATCTGATGGAAAACACACCTGTCGTAACAAATGACAAACCCAGGAATTTTCTGTGGTATCACTCACTGAACCAACCCCTCTTCCAGCTGCAGGTGTGGCAAGACTTCTTTAACGGCAAGAGAGAGCTGGGTGAAACCTGAGGCTGCACCCACAAACATCCTGACACTGGTGAGAACCAAACACATACTCTCTCAACTCATCAGACTGAAATAAAGTGGCCAGTGCACCCTGTATCACCAGCATGTCTCTGCCAAGATGCTGCTGTGGCACAAATACGGTAAGGGAGCTGCACAGGAGTGGACAGAGTTGCAAAAAACTTCCTAGAAGGCCTGAGGCAGAAACAAAACTGAAATCTGTTTTGCTTGGTGTCCCAGTATTGAACTTGCACTGCCATGCAATTGTTTCTTGTGGACATGTCACACCCCTTCTGCCCCCCACCACTTATATGTCTCTATGAAGTCCTGCAGCAAAACCAAAGTAAGCCACATATAATATCAATGTGATATGCAAGGCGTAAGGACTACTATTTATGAATTCAGCACTTTGAAGGAGTGAGGAAAACAAACAAACAAACAAACAAAAAGCAGCATAATTATCCACCTTGGAGATGGCTTTGAAAATAAACCGTTTCTAATTACTTATTATTTGACTTGCGGACAGTAACTACTCCTTACTAGAAAGGCAATACAAAATTGTTGCTGTAGTGGCTAACATTTTAAATTAGGTTTTGAGAATGCTTGTTAGCAGCATAGCCTCTGATTTCTTCCCTCAAAAAGGAAATTTTTCCTTCACTCTCTTCCACCCTCAGGGAAATTGCAAGGAAATAAAAAGGAGGAAATTTGCCTGAATTGTTCAAGTAGACTCTTAACGTAAACTAAGAGCCACATAACCTATTTTACATTAGCTGCATTGGGATATTTTGGCACTTTTTTGGTTGGAATATCTGGTGCTAGCTACCTACAATAATTTCTTGACCTTGAGCAAATGGAATTTTCTATATTATTGATGATTACAGGACAGAAATGTCACTTCTGAAAAAATGCTGGTTTATAACATCTGTGTAGAACTCAAAGTTGAGTTTGGCGCATGTCTTCCCTTAAAACACCGAAGGCTTACTCCTGTGATCTTCTCAGTACAAAAATAACATGGGGTGTATGTAATTCATTCTATGCTGAGGTACCATTAGCTTACACCATTAATATTAACTACTAAGTGATCTTAACATTTGGTCTCGTGAAGGGACCTAATCCAAGCCCTTTCCTAGTCAGCCTGTAAATACTAGTTGTCTCTGAAGTTAACAACAGGAAACGTGAAACAATTTGTAATTAGTAACAGGCAGAACAAGTATTAAGGGGTTTCACGTAACTGAGGAAAAAGCAGATTTCTTTTCCTGCCCCAATAGATCAGCTTCCTGCTGCTTTCTAAATAACTCTCCTCACTCTTCAGTTCTTGGTACATCCTGGAGAATGAAAACAGAGCAAGGAGGACTGTGGGATAGGTCTTTTCCCATCTCTAGCCCAGTCTCAACAGAAACGTGGAGCTTACTGAAGTTAAGGGCTTTTGCCTTAGCTTTTGTTCCCACCATTTTTTTTTTTTTTTTATTCAGTACATAACTGTTTAATATCTTGCAAAAATATGGGTTTAAATTTAGTGTTAACACACTGCTATAAACAAGAAAGCACATGTCATTACAAAGAAGCAAAGCCACACCAAATGGTCTTTTCTAGTACTCTATTTCTGAAGATTTATACCACCAGTCATTCAATGTAATTTATGCCATGAAGAGGCAAAAAAGCTCCAAATAAATTACATTAATATAGTTGCTATGGAGGTCATGGCTGCCTTCACAGGAAGCCAGTTAGGCAGCTTAATCTCGCACACTGCTGTGACTGCTAACCACTCATAGTTGTGGTTTTCTGACGAAAGTAGTGTTAAATACGGAAACCACAAGCTGTGAAGAAGTGAATTCAGAATAACTGGCACAGCCAGCGAAATGTCATCTGACCCCTGTGAATAAAGTCTGACAAATCAGTGTATCTTGTCTCAGTCAGTGGTTTGTGCCATCTGATTCCTCAAGAAGCATCAAGTTCCCATGGTGGTTCGATATATGCATGGAACATGGACAAAGAAACCAGAACTAAATGCATTCTGACACCAGCTGGGGATCATCAGTGTCCAAGCTCAGGTAGACTGATTTCATTTCTAGTGAGAAAGCTCAGTTCTTCTGCTCTAGAAGAGGATGGCAAAATCTCATACAGTGGCCAAACTCCATGCTTCTATGCAGCACTATTAACATTGAGGTGTTATTATGGTTCCCTGGCTCTTTTTCTCAACACAGACACGCTGTGATAGCAGTCCTTACGAGCACCGGCTGACTCGAGTGCCCTGCCGACACGATGTCAGTCAGTATGTTGTGTCAAAATGCCCCTTCCCCTCTGGTTTAATGGCTGCAGCATGGCAGGGATGGGAGGCAGCTCTAGGCTTGCTAAAATTGCACTCAGGAAGCAAACAGAGGAATGATATGCAGGAAAATTTGGTCTGCTGTATTTGTCTAGTTACAACCTCCTTCCAGCTGCATTCAAAATATGCCTTTCATCACTGTAGGGTATTTATTGCACAGGGGTCTTCAGTTAAGCAACCTGCACCAATATCCAGATTTTTTTTTTTTTTCTGAGCAAGCTCAAAGACAACAATTTTGAACCCATTAACAAGAGAGATTAAAAAGAGCTTTTAGAATGCCCCAGAGCTACAACTCAGCTAGCTAGTCTCTTTTTTTTTTTTTTTTTTCCTTCTCAATTTTTTCAATTCCTGGTTGCATTAACCACTCAAGTGCCCTTACCTTCTGTAACATAAATAGTGGGGATTAAAGTGGCACTATCAATCATTCCCCTTTTCTCATGCAAATCTCAGATGCTACAATGTTCCTCATGGCATAGACCACTTGTATTTGGGACAGAGACTTGCATACACAGCCTTTCCCTCCTCTGACTTCTGTGTTCTGGTGGTGCCAAAGCAATGTCTCATCGGCAAGGGGAGGAAACACTGAAACTTGTGTTTAGCTACCCTTGGTAAGATAAGATGAATCATGAAAAAGCAAAAAAAGTTAACCAGCACTGTGAAATCTGCCAAAAATTATCAGTTCTTTTCTTCACATTTCCTTGTCAGCTAATGAAAACACTGATGGCTTTTTACTTCCACTGAGAAAACTAAGTGCTTAGAACAAACACAAACATCACAAGTCTTAATTTGAGTCCCATTTTCATCTTTGCTTTGTGTATTTCTGAAAGGCTGCAAAGCTACAATTTATATTTAGAGAAAAACATGAGTAAGATACTTCACTGCACACTGCAGAAATTAGTTAAGAATCCATTTATCTGCAAATCGGAACAAAACTACACAAATGAAGCTGCATTAAAAACAGGGATTCTCATGTAACTGTGTTGGGGAAACTGCACACAAAGACAGATGTCTCAGAAAAGATCCTCTGTCAGTGGGAAGAACGCAGCTAACACACCCAAAATGTATGCTGATTTACTTCATGCCAAAAGAATGCAATACAACATTTTTTTTCTCACTTTGATATCTGAATACTTTGGGGTTGCTAGAAGACATAGCTCTCACACTTCATTGGTAACCACACTTCCCTACTTTTCCCCATTAAGGGTGTTTTTTTGAGAGTAGTAGGTGTTTCCTCACTCACCAGTCCTGCACAAAATGCTGTTCACTAACCTGCACATGGGCTCACTGCAAAGCCCACTCTCCTCTGCACTCTGTCAAAGATTACATAGAAGCCTTCCATGACCGTAGCACCAATAACCAGGGCGTTTGTGGAGGAAGAGATCCCAAACCGGTAGCACTGCAAGTTCTCTCCTATTCCAAGGATGGGTTGAATATAAAGCTATTAAAAAAAAAAAAAAAAAAGCCAGAGGGTAAGAAGCAGCACCACAGAGCACTTAGAAGATGACACTTCAGACTTTTTGATTTTAAAATTAAGCACTCAAACTCCACTGGAAATCAAGAATGAATAGGAGCGAACAAACTTCACATTATTGAAATCTGATCAAAGCTTACATGCAGGTAAAAGCTTAAATTTGAACACAATCATTCAGTACGTGCAGAGCACCAGCAAGTTCACAAAAGCCACTTTTTACTGTTTGTTCCATAAGAGGAGGATAAGTAAGAAGGAACTTGGAATGTGAACTCAAATTAGAGAAAAGATTTATTATTTAAAATATTAACAAGATACAATAGATACAGAGAGCATCCAGTGTCAGCCTGAAGTCTCGAGATTCATAAATTCAAGTCACATTTTACCTCTTGTTCCCCCAGGGAAGATGAAAGTTTGACATGCTACATGATCAATAAAGACAAGCTTATCATGAGGTTTTACTATATTTCAAGGTAAAATGTACTTAAAAAGTTTATTCTCCTCTTTGCTAACAGATTGTATTAGCAGTGTTAGAGGATATTGGTCTGTATTGCAACCTATAGTGGGGGCAAAGAAGCAGAAATGAAAGTGGCACAGCATTATATTCTAAAAGCTGGGATCGGATATCAATAAAAGATAAACCAAACAAGTTATATGAACTGGTGAAGAGATCACACAGGCTCCTCGCCAAGAGTATAATTTTCAGAAGTGCTCCAAATCAGGATGCCACGAAAAACAAATCAATTTGCTTCTCCTGAAATAAGAAGATCAAAATGAACAGAGACACTCTGTATTGATAACTAATATGGCTAATGCTCAAGAAAACAAAATAAAACTTGCCCGTTTTTCCTAACAATTGGAAAAAAATAATTTCTGACTACAACAGCACTCAGAGGGAAAGTGTTTTGAGCTTTAGGTGTTGGAGTCTCTTTTAACGAACAAGTTTCTTTGTTATTTTTCCTATTGAAAAATTGATTGTCATTGAAAGAAAATTCCCTCACATGCAACAAGCCAATTCACTATTACCATTAAAAATATCTCCCATTCTTTTTTGAAGAACACGTGTCTTACAATAGTAAAAACAAATGCATAATTGAATAAACAAAACATTTGATGGGTGGACTGTTCGCTGGATAAAGAACTGGCTGGAGGGTCGCAGCCAAAGGGTTGTAGTCAATGGCTGTATGTCCAGGTGGAGGCCGGTCACGAGCGGTGTCCCCCAGGGGTCTGTCTTGGGACCGGTGCTCTTCAACATCTTTATCAATGGCTTAGACTGTGGGATCGAGTGCACCCTCAGCAAGTTTGCTGATGACACCAAGCTGAGTGGTGCAGTTGATACCCCTGAAGGAAGGGATGCCATCCAGAGGGACCTGGACAGGCTGGAAAAGTGGGCCCATGAGAACCCCATGAGGTTCAACAAGGCCACGTGCAAGGTGTTACACTTGGGTCAGGGCAATCCCAGGTGTGTGTACAGACTGGGAGAAGAACTCCTTGAGAGCAGCCCTGCGGAGAAGGACTTGGGCGTTGTGATCGACGAAAAGCTGGACATGAGCTGGCAGTGCGCTCTTGCAGCCAGGAAGGCCAATGGCATCCTGGGCTGCATCAAGAGAGGGGTGGCCAGCAGGGAGAGGGAGGTGATCGTCCCCCTCTACTCTGCCCTTGGAAGGCCTCACCTGGAGCGCTGTGTCCAGGCCTGGGGCCCCCAGTACAGAGGGGATATGGAGCTGTTGGAGTGGGTCCAGAGCAGGGCCACCAAAATGATCAGAGGGCTGGAGCACCTCTCCTGTGAGGAAAGGTTGAGGGAGCTGGGACTGTTCAGCTTGGAAAAGAGAAGGCTCCAGGGAGACCTCATTGCGGCCTTCCAATACTTGAAAGGAGCTTACAGGCAGGAGGGGGACCGAGCTTTTTGCACCGACGGATAATGGTAGGACAAGGGGGAATGGGCTAAAACTGAAAGAGGGGAGGTTTAGGTTGGACATCAGGAAGAAATTCTTCACTGAGAGAGTGGTGGGGCGCTGGAACAGGCTGCCCAGAGAAGCTGTGGATGCCCCACCCCTGGCTGTGTTCAAGGCCAGGCTGGATGGGTTCCTGGGCAGTTTGATGTAGTGAGCTAGTGGCTGGCAGCCCTGCCCACGGCAGGGGGCTTGGAGCTAGATGATCTTTGAGGTCCCTTCCAACCCAAGCCATTCTATGATTCTATGATGAACGAAGCAAACCTGTGGTAGGATAGAGATCCGAAACGACCTGCTAGAGTTTTCATCCCTCATGTAAATGGAGAGTTTAGGAAATAAGGACCAGGGTCTTTCAGTTCTATCCCAGCATGCAAGCTGTGAACCAGTCCAAAAGCCAGAAGAGAATTCTTGTATCTATGGGAAAAAAAAAGTGTTACAGATAGGTTACATACATTTTGATAGATCTGACCAAACACTAACAGTTTAAAGACGTATGTGGTATTTAAAAACGCAAAGCAAAATACAAGCCACACGAATATGTAATGGAATTGCTTCTCTTCCTCGCACACATCATTTCTTGCTCAACTTCAGGGTTTTGAAGACTAGGGCTAAGCCAAAATCCCACAGTATCCAAGGGACTCAAGGTCTGCTGGTCAATGAAAAGAAACACATCCCTCCGTCTCTCTCGCTGCCCTGCAGCTTGCCACCAGTGTAACTTGATGTGCTTTTGAAATAAAGTTGATTAACAGTATTTCTTAATATAGCCATCATGCTAACAAAGTGAACTCCTGCAGAGTTTCTTTACCTCAGACAAAAACCTTGCCTGAAGTTCAGGCTCCCTGAAGCACACATCGTTGATGTGCTGCCGGACCATAGGATAACACTTCATTGTTTGCATGCAACGCTCTGTGCTGGCTCTGACTCCCCAGTGAAGCCACATACAAGGCAGTATCTTATTACAATTTTGTACAGTCAAATCATCTCGTTCAGGAGCAGAAGAAAGATGGAATCCATCCTCTCTACCCTCCTTATTTATAATTATCTGTAATATTGATTTTTTTGCAAATATCAGCTCATGCATTAGTTATATGGCATTTTACAGGTGACAAGTATTCATGCGCACCCACATACTTGCCAATGAAATATTTGTTAAGGCTGTATTACAGGCTTTGAACTTCCAGGTGCTTGTCTCTGTTCTTGGCCCAACAAGCATACACTTATAGAAACACAGAATACTTACAGACACAAAGAGCATGCTTGCACACTGAACTGTCAATGCATGCTTAAGTAAATTGGTATGGGACAGAAATGCTCTACCCCTCACGGCAGTCCCACGTCAGACCTGCTGAGAACAGTTCTTTCTTTCCATTTTCCAGTGGAAAGGAGCTTGTGATGCGAGAAGAGCTCCCAGGTAGCACCCAGACTGGACAAAGTCTATCAAGTGCCCTGTTGTAAATGCTTACTGTGATTTCCCGCTGAGACCGCTTTATTACATTGCATTTCTTTGCCTTACTTCTGTATACTGTACAAATACACTGGGAGAGATTTGGCTTTAGGATACCTAAAAGGTTATTAATATAAAAATTTTAGGTTTATTTGAGCCTTCCCTTCTCCAGCTTACTAACTTAGCATTACGTTGATGCTGTGAGGAGACATGCTGTTCTGACTTCAGCTCAGTGAGGTGTACTAGCTGCCAGTTCTCTGCAGCTCATCTCTGCTTATCTGCCAAAACCACCGCCCTTCAGACCTGCCAACATCAAACTGCATCCGTAGCTGCCCTCTAAAAGACTTCAGTACAAATAAGTGCGGTTTAAAAAACAGTCTACACCATTAAAGTGCATAAAGCTCATAGACCTTTTTTTTTTTTTTTTTTTTTTTTTTTTTTGGTTTTTTTTTTTT
>VXAV01004466.1:396517-418885 GCA_013399715.1 Alectura lathami
TTTAATGGAGCTGAATAAAGGAATGCTACACATGCAGTTATGCCAATATACCTGAGGGTGCAATAACATCTTGCTGGGAAGCTGGTAACAAGCAGTGGGGAGCAGGAACTTGTTAATCTGCTGCACCCGTGGTCAGGGATGTCTGACTACAGCAGATGAGTTTATATTTCAGTGATACATGGCTTGCCAGAAGCACAGAGAACTAAGTATGGATGCCATCGGTATAGCCGCTGAAAGCACCCCTGTTTTGAGGGAAAGGGGTACAACAACAAGGTCCCTGAGATTAAAAATAAACCCTAGAAGAGTTAGTTTATGCATTTTGAATAGGAAGAACAAAAATCATTAGGCAAAGTGAGTGAGTGGTTCCCCTCTAATATCTTATTGATCTGGCTATCCGACTGTTTACTTGGCATCTGGACGGCCCTTGCTCGAATGTCCTTCTGACCGACAGCAGGGAGGAGTCTGGACCGCTGTGGCCCACGTCCCAGAAGGATGCCATGCCCATATTACAAGAGCTCTGGGGCAGGCTTCTCTTAATTCCCTCCCCCTCCATTGGTTGCACATGTTCCAGTCAACATTTAAGTGCTTTACAAAGAGTTGAACTATTCAACCAGGAAAACCGAGCTACATAAGATAATTTGTATATTTATTTCAGATACTGGAATACTACAGGCAGTGAAGAACTCATCATGCCAAATCTCTGCTTTCAGCCAGGAAAAGGGTCTCAGTCTTGAACTATCAGCATACAGACAAGTACGCAGCCTTTCCTGTGATTTGAATGTTCTACCACTGTTTGTTCCCAAAGCTGTGACAAAAATATTAAATTTGTTCACATCAAAATATCTGGGATTTATTCTTCCACTTTAAGACTCTCAATGCTGTTCATTGTATTCAACCAAAACTTCTGAACAGCTTTAATTAACCAAAAAATGCTGTTCCAGTTACTCTACACTCAGAGAAATCCACCATGCTCCTGTCCTATTTCTAAAGCCAACTCTATTTCTAAAGATGCTTTTAAACATGAATGATTAAATAATGAAGTTCAAAATCACCTTTTTTTTTTTTTTTTTTTTTTTTAATATGAATAATCCTGATGAATGGAATCCATTGTGTACAACAATCAGGTTTATGTTTGTGAAGTAACCACTTGCAGCTGCAGGTTCTTCTATTTTATAAACACTCTGTTTCGAAGGAAGACTGATTTTTGCACTCTTAATACTTTGAATTGGAAAGACTTTAACTATGTACATGTTTCTGGAATGCTTAGAGCAAAATACTCTGTCTCAGTCTCAGAAATGCAGAAATGCATTTCTGATGCATTTTCATACTTGCACCCCTTGCCTGGATTTGGACCTCACTTTTCCCATCTCCCTTTCCCTTCTCTCATCTTCCTTTCCCTTTTCTGTTTCCATCAAACACCATCCATCATTTCTTAACAGGAGTACACCAGGAAAGATTCTGCTCTGCTCAAGTCAAAGACTCTATGACTTACCAGATAGCAAAGATGACACTCCTTTCAAGGGTCCTGCGATCATCTAATAGGAATTTAACATTTAAAGCAGAGTTAAAGACATTGGCTTACCAGGGATGTGCGAGCTATCGCCTGCACCACAGCGCTGAAGACTTTCTGGGGCAGACGGAGGAGGGTGGTCCCACTGTCTACTATCGCTTTATCAGCATTATACTAGGGAGGGGGAAAAAGGAGAGAAATTACATGCTACATTTAATGTAATGCAGATTTAACTGTTTCGTAGCAATGACGAGGTGGTTCCTTTTTGGTAGCTGACTTCCCAAATCTGTATGTCATACCTTTCAGCAGCTCTGTCTACACGATAGCTGGGATTCAAATGAAGTCTGAGAGCAAAAGCAAGACACAGACAGCCTCGACGCAAGAGTGAGTTTATCTGCACTGCATGGAGATATTACTGCACGTCATCACAGCTACTGCAAATGGCCAGACTGTTGTAAAAATAAGTACAGTATGGCCTCTGTCAGAGGTGCATGCTAATCCACTTTACCCCTCACATGCCTCGGGCACCAGGCGCTCTCATGGTTAGTGCAGACACAGGTACGTGCGCTTGATGCAGCTTACACATATGTCTAAGCCCTGAACTTAGGTCTCTACTCTAATGAAAATAACTCACTCTAGTTTAAATGTAATGCAGCAGCTTGCTCTTAATGGCTGTTGTTTCTAACGTGATAGTAGTCAGAGAACAGAAGTCCTTTTTACATGTCATGTTTGGTGCTGACTCAAGGGTACAAAAGACAAATGCACATCTGTATCTCTCAACTTACGAAAACCACAAAATCACAGGCAAAAGCAGCTACAAAGAAACTGGAAAATTTCAGTTTTGCTGCCTCAAAATCTGCACTAAGAAGACCATAACAAATATTTTACAAAGTGCATCTTTTATTTATTTATTTATTTTGTGGATCTTTTAAAAACTATGATTAATTGTAAAAGGAAAAGGCACACAGCAGTGGCAGCTGTTGGCATTAACTACTTTCGTTACCAGCTTAGGCAGCAGGATCAATATAACTGAAGAGTGACATGTTTATGGCATAATCAAAAGACACGAGCAACCACACAGCATAAGCTTTTTAGGAAGAGGTCAGACAGGAAGCGAAGACAAAACACATGGGTTTTGATGGTATCAAGTCACATTCAGTATCTTTAGTGCAGTGATAAAAATAAAACCCCTCAAAAACTGACTTAAGCTATTTTCTTCTGGAAAAAAAGGGTGCTATATGCTGCCAAGCAGTGCTGAAAGAAAAGCAAGCAGGAAGAGCGCTGATATACACCACCTGTCATTTATCCTACACTTGGAAACATTTCTGAAAAGGGGAGAAAAATATTGAGGCATTGTGGAATCCATTTTAGCGTATTTGCACCACAACCATGCAATTGCCAGTACCCCTGGGAAAAACACCCTTGGAAAAACAGTAGGTAGGAAGCATAACCAAGAGGGCTAACCACTAACATAAATCCTTACAGATTTCCTGGCTGTGTACAGTGTACTTTCCGTGTGCAGTAACTTCTCGGTCTTGCTGGTTAATATTTAACAGAGCACCCTAGGCAGCTCCGTGCTTCCTCGGCCCTGCTCTGCCGGGATCATGGCCACCGCTGCACTGCAATACTGGACAGATTCCGAGCACTCAAGTGAGAGGGACTGCTTTTTCCTTTCAAGGAAAGGAGTAGTCTCTGGTGACTGTTACAAAAATTGTTCCACTTCCTAGCAAACAATCAGGAGACGAGGGGGCAAATCATCGTTCACCAGCCCATACAAAGAATTATGCATCCTCGGCAAGCCCCTGCCTAGTTAATTTTTCATCATCCTAAACTTTCCCTAAACCTTTGCTTGGAGATACCCTTAAAACAAAAAGGAATGGTGCCTTTTGTACCAGTGACTGGCACACTGTGCTAATACGTCCAAGGTGAAAGCAAACCATGGCTCAGAAGTACGACAATAACAGGAAACTTTCATAACACAGCTTGATTTTTAAGTGAGTGGTTTTTTGGAAACAGCATGCATTAAACCATCAGTACAAGGACTCCTCTTCAAAACATGTTGACTGTTTTTTAAGGCAAGAAAGAAAAGCAAACACAAACATTTACATTAGAGGCCCAGCAGTTTTGCATTCCTAACAAGTGTAACAGGGAGGCATTTAAACAGATCTTGTTCTGCTTGTTAAGTTGAAGATGGTATGATTTATTTGAAATACTTTACATGGAAATATGACTTCTGTATTTTGTATGCAAATACATTTATGCACATGTAAGCTTTTCATTGTTAATTTCACTTAATTGATACGAACTATAAAACCTTCAGAATTATCATATTCCACTGATTTCCAACTAAGGGGACAAGCGTAAGATAGTTAGGATGTCTAATGAAAACAGGGCAAGAAAATTATAGAACTAAAACTTAAACACAAATAGCAACAGCAAGGACCAAATGAAACACACACATACACACATATCCTCCTGAAAAATATTAAACAGTTTTGGAGCAAAAATTCCAACAACACAGTCTTATTAGACTGATTCAGAGATGGCGGAATATTATTTTGAATACGAACAGAAAACATATTCATGAGAAATAATAACTGGCAAGGCTGAAGTGAACAAAATTCGGTTTTGGGTTCTATGACCCTGAGACAGTTTGAGAATCGGCATCTGCTAGGGAGAGATGGGATGCACCCTAGCAGGGCTAACACGTTTTTGCCAGGCTGACCTTGTAAGGTGGGCTTTAAACTAGGAAGGAGCACGGAGGGAGAGGGCAAGCAGAAGCTCAGTGAAGGAGCAATGCACAGGGCTGCTGAACAAGTGGCATGCAGTGATGTGATAGGCAAGGATCACAAAATCAGCAATGTGGGGTTTGAGAGAGGTCACCACCAGCACCTGCCGGCTAACTAGGAAATGCGTACAAAGCAGCATTATGGAGAACTTCCCAAAACGTTTTCTAGGAGCTCAAAAATGCCCCTCTAAAGTGCCTGTACACCAAGGCACACAGTATGGGGAAAAAACAAGATGAGCCAGAAACACGTGTATGCTTGCAGGGCTATGATCTTATTGGCATCCTGGAAACGTGGAGGGATGGCTCCCATGACTGCAGTGTTGTAAAGGAAGGATGTGGGCTCTGTAGGAAGGGCGGGCTGGGGAGACGAGGAGGGGGTGTTTCCCTCTACGTCAGTGACCAGCTGGAGTGCATGGAGCTCAGCCTGGGGATAGATGAAGAGCTGGTGGGTTAGGATTAAAGGGAGGGCAGGCACAGGTGACATTATAGTGGGGGTCTGCTACAGGCCACCTGACCAGGAAGAACAAGTGGACGAGGCCCTCTACGGATAGACGCAGCCTCATATTTGCAAGCTCTCAGCAATATGGTTTGATTTTTGTGTGGTTCTATGTGGAGACAGGAGTTGGACTTGATTATCCTTATGGGTCCTTTCCAACTCAGGATAATCTATGATTCTATGATCTTCAAAAGCCATCTGGACGTGGTCCTGGGCAGTCTGCTCTAGATGGCCCTGCTTGGGCAGGGGGTTGGACCAGATGATCTCCAGAGGCCCATTCCAACCTTAACCATTCTGTGATTCTGTGAAAAGTGGACTTCAGAGATAAAAAGGAAGCATAGGACGAGATACTTTGGGAAGCTTCCATGGAAAGTACCTGCCAACTGCCATCACGAATTATGTGCTAAGGTATCTCCATTGCAAAATCTTCCCTTTTCTCTTTTGACCAGAATTGTTCTAAAATCCCTCTGGTTTGATTTTACTGTATAACAGAAATTATTGTATATTATACTGTATATTATTGTATATATAATTACTGTATAACAGAAATTACTGTATAACAGTATTACTGCCAATGCTATCAACAACTCTGAAGTCCTCTTTGAAGCAATTTTAGCATGTACATGCTATACATACATTTCAGCATGTACATACATTTCACATGGCTTGTTCATTTCCTGTCAAAGTTACTATGCAGCCTTAATTCTAGGAGGAGATTGAAATACACATCTGCTTGCAAGGACAAAAATGATCATTTAGGTGCTTTTCTTAAACAAACATGTTTTATACATACAGAAACAAATTATTGCAAATACCTCTCTGCAGTCCAATTCCAGATTCTGTCCTCCAACCTCCAGCTTGAGAATTTCAACCTGATAATACCACTCCTCTTTGATAGGTGTGTACCATATATCACCTGTGTAGAGACTTGGTTCAACGCCACCTAGAACCTGAGTGAAAAGAGAAAGGAATTCACAGGCTTTAAAATCCTGGACTTTAGTTTTGGGGTAAGTACAGAAAATAAGGGGAACATAGGGCATTAAAATTTTGATTTAGTATTATTTCCAAGGATTTTGCTAACAAATTCTCTACCAATAACAAAGCAGTTTGAAACATCTAGAAATTAAGAAGATATTGTTTCAGAAAACCAAAAGAATCCTGTAATTTCCAGCACCTTCTACAATCTCACATTGATTTTCTTACAAAAGCTCTGCTGTTTCAAATCAAACCCATACATTCAGTGGTTTAATCCAGACAATGGACAAAACCAGGATGAAATAGTAAATGTGGACATTGTAAATTCACTTTATCAGATCAAAATAACCTTAATACTGCTTAACAACATTTCATTTTTCATACACACATAAAAAAGAGTGTATGATCATCATGTCATTGCTATCACTATTAGCTTCTGTCAAGACTTACTTTGAGGCTGTCTGGTAGCGTACTAGACCATCAGACTTTGAACTGAACATAAGCGAGTTCTCTCTTGAGTTTCATCTATCTTAAATGTGTTAACATCTACAGCAGAATGGGAATTTACAGCAAAATAACTATTTATGATTAACTCCTGGCTGATATGTTTATTTCAGCATAACTCAAGAAGAATTATTCCAAATTATTGTCTCAAATAAATAATATCCGGTTCTTGGAACCACTAGAACGGATGGAAAGACTTCCCTGATTAACAACAAGGGGAAGATCCAGTCCTCAGATTTTTCTTTTTGCATGTTGTCAACAAAAAAGACAAACAGATCTGATTCCTCTCCCCCTTTTCACATCATATAAAAAAGTGCTGTAGCATTTGATGGGTTTGAACAAGCTTAGTAGCTGAGTAAGGCACCACTCAGCTTGAGAAAGGTAGCAAAATCTGCCCTGAGGAAATACAAGAAGTAAGGAGGTGCACCCGAAAAATTATATTTTTCCTTATTAAAATTAAACTTCAAATGCAGAAGTTTATTCAAACTTTAGAGAGAAAAAAAGAACAGAGAATGGAAAGAAGTAGACACTTGAGTTTTGCCTAAGTGCTTAACTTTACCTTAAAAAATTATAAAACATTTCATCTATTTAACCACTAAGTTTGGAAGTAAGATAATCACAGAAAAGAGGGAGAGAGTTTAACAAAGATACATCTTCCCTCTCAGATTGACAGATACCCACAAGACTACCTCCGTTGGTACCACTTCCAGAAACAGGCAGTCCAGCACCACACATCTGCAAGGAGAAAATGTTGGGGATCTTTGCCTGCCTCACAAGAGAATCAAAGAACGTCTCCACCGAGCTTGAAGGCTTGAAGGTGTAGAAAAACAAAACAAAAAAAAAAAAAAAAAAAGAGTTGCAGAAGTATTCATTATAAAGTTTCCTTGCAGTAATGAGAAAGTCATTCAAACAAGACTACTTTTCACAAGTAAATTGAATTTCTGACAACCAAGTGATGAAAATCCTAGATATTAGAAGTCATTTTAAAAAAAACAACACCTGACATTTCTCTTTTTCTGTTGTTTTTAAAAGCACTTTTGATCTTGAGCATTGTCACAGAAATCCCTAAAACACAAGAGTATTTTCCAACCGCGGTTTTCAAACTCAAACACTAGTTTCATTTTAAGGTAGAATCTGTCACCAGTACTTTCTGTTTGGGAAAAGAATTGGGTTTTTGGAACAGTCGAATTATGACTTTCCCTTCCCACCTCCCATGGTTAAAAGGCCAAATTCTAAAGTGTGGAACTGCAGGTTTTAAACATAGTTTAAGTCTAATGAACTTCAAATTTGATGGCCCTTAGTTCCTCTCCTTTCTTTTAAAGAACTTTCTATCCAAGTTCGACTGGTTACTGGCTAGCTGACAGGTTATTTCCTACACTGTATGCCATGCTTGCCTTTGCAGTTACTGGAGTACTGCAGTTCCACAGCAATTCAGATTTCAGTGCAGGCACATGTGATGACAGGCAGGGCCCCTGGTTACCTTGTGAGGTGCCAAGTGCTCTTAATATACAAAGCATAGAGCAGCCTCAGAAACTAACACCACTGAAGTCTTCAGAAGAAGGGAAAAACAAATATCCTGAACACATTATTTGCCCAAAGCAGAGTCTGAGAAGCAGCTTCTGTCTGTCTGTTGACAGTGTATGACAGTAACTAAGGCAGAAGTCAATAGAATGATCACACAGCTATTGAATAAAGCATTTTAATTCCAGAGTTGGCAGACAGCATTGAATCATTTGTTCTAAACGGATATATCTCAGTTTATGAATTTCTCAGATGGTTCTGTGTAGGTTGGAAGCTATGACTATGTAGTGTAACAATCACGTTTTCAGTTTCAGATTATAAGCTTATAAATTTTAGTTTTCATTTAAATTTCTGCCTCAATTTCTTACCTCATAAGAACAGGATGTGTTTGGTTATATGTTTACGATAACACAGGAGCTAATACTTGTTCTGAAATTACCCATATGTGCCCTCCATCTCAACTTTTACATGATGAATGGAGAATGTCTTAGAATGAGCTGCCAAGGGCTTTAACAAGAAGATTCAGCAGTATGTTGACAAGTCTTGAAGGAGATTATTAGAGCCTAATAAATGCTTTCTGCACACACACCAGAAGCCTTATAACATTTACTCCCATCCTCTGGCACTACAAGCTCTGTAAAAGTTTATTCATTTCAGATGAGCTAAAATTTGAGCCTTCATCACCAAAAAAAGCCTAAATCCTCACATGGGACTGTGGTACCATCACAACCCAGTCCATTCTTTCTGGAATTTAACAAATGCGAAGGATCCTTTGGAAAGAGTCGTTGGAATGGAGGAACCTCATGCTGACAGATCATCATCTGCCCTCTTTATATTTAGTTTTCCATTTATTGTCATTATGAAAAGTAAAAGCTGGGGAAAGGATAACTTACCTTGGCTAAGGTGTCATAGGCAAGACCAAGAATGCCATGCCATTTAACACCTGGCAAGAAGAAATTCTCTGATTCAAGAATGGTAGCAATATTGACGGTGTAGCTGCCATCGATTCCCTTTGGGATAGTAATGACATCTGTACCCAGCACTCCAGTCCAGCTTCCTTGACTGTACTTGACTGTGACATCAATCCCTTGTGATTTGTATGTACTTGACCTTTAAAAGGAAAAGATGCACTTACTGGTGAGATGTTTATTTACAACGCAAGACAACAAAATACTGCCCAGTCTTCATTTTCCACAGAGGAAAAAAGGTGAAGCCTGCAAAGTCAAGCACATATACTCACAGAAGAAGGGGGATGGATTGTAAAGGCAGTAACAAGCAGTGATAACAATAATAAAACAAAACCCTTGAGCCCTTGTTTTTATCCAGACGACATCATTAACTTGAATTTTCACCTTTTTTTTTTTTTTTTTCTTTAATCTACAGCATTCTGCCATCTAGTGCAGTGTGCCCCTAGTCCATCACAATAGGAGCAATAACCTTTAACTGGAGATGGAACATATTAAGTGGTGCTAGGAAATAAAAAGCTTCTGAATTCAAATCTAAAATTGAAATGCCAAGATAACTGAATAGCTGTAGACTAATACCTCATTAGTATTACTAAAATTACATTTTGGGTAAATTAGAATATTACTGTGTGTAAAGCAGTAAGAAATACATTGTCTAAATTTGCAGCCTGGCCCGTCTCTAAGTACGTAAGCAGATCTTGGTCTAACTAACAAATGATTCACTAACTTGAAGGAGGAAAGGGGAAATTTCCTTCTAGACCAGGACAGCAAAAGCAAAGGAGCAAAAAATTCACTTTGGGAGGTTTAACAGAAACATTAGAAAAATGTCACAAGATTTTTCATTTTAAAATCCTGTAGTATAAACTTAGCAATCACCTTCCATCCACATAACAACTGAAGTGCTACAGAACTCCTAGATCCCTTACAGTCTATTTTCAGTCCCATTCCTTGGCATGCAGTTTCTCCTTCTAAAGAGATAAATGACCATGCTTGCTTCACCTGAACAGACTTGTAGCTTGACAGCCTTTGTAAAAGTAAATTTTAAAAAAATTACCTATGTGTAACGCAATAGAAAATGCAGGTGATTTATCAGCTGTGGACAGCTTTATTCACCCAGCCTTAATCTAACAGCTGCTCTGACAGAAGCCGCCAAGAAGCCGTGACGTCCTTGGCTGCAGAGCAGGAGACGGGAGCTCACTGACAAGAGCCAACTCGGCGCCAGCTCCTCTTGGCACACACGGTGCGGCGGATGGCTCCACAGCCACCCCAACCTGACCCGGCTGGAAGAAAGCTGGTGGGATTTTGTCTGGTATGGGGAACACCGTTCAGATGGCTGTGCAGACAACTCCCACCTGTTCGAGCACACACGTCATCTTGTGGGGCAGCCTGACCACATGGACCATGAAAGTGATCCTCTTCCTAGCAATGGGAAGGCTCTAACCCCAAGTTGTTCTTAGTATTCCCAATGCCTAGCCCTTCAAGGGTCTTCAGGTTCAGTAGCTTGTAACATCCAAGACAGCAGAAATAAATGATGCAACAGGCTGCACTGATTATATTTCAAAATGCGCAGATGCCAGATGTACTGGTACTTACTACCTGTTTCTGGTCATGGGTACTGCTGTTTCAGTGTTCTGCGTAAGTCTGCATCTCTGTGACATTTAGACAAAGAGACATCTCTGCTCAGTCAGGGTCTTCAGAGCACCACTGTGATACCAGCAGTACATTTTATAAATCCAAATAGAGTCTGAATAATTAGCCACATAGGAGAAACTGGGGGGACCAGGAAAAGGAAAGGAAAATACAGGGCTGTTCATGTAGAGAAGTGTCTGGCTGTGCAACAGAAGAGGAATCATCTAAAACTGGAGAGAAAAGTGAGTACTGGAAGACTGAAACAAAGCCAGCCTGCAAATACAGCCTCTGCATGACCAGCAACAGCTGCAGCACATAGCTTTTCTTCCCTGAGCACTCTTGGACTGAGGTCTGGATGCAGAAAGTCTGGGCTTGTCACCCAGTATTGTCGGTGAATTCCTCTGTGCAAAGGCAGGACAAGTCACTTCCTCGCCCTCTGTGCCTACCTCCTGTAGAAAAGGGTATAAGGATGCTCATCTCACTCGTAAAGCACACAAATGTCGGATTGAAGAGGAGGCCTTATTATTTACTTCAAGGAGCAAAATTCCTACTGTGGGGAGGGATCTCACACAACTCTTGTGGCAGTAATTACATTCTGTTCTGCAAAAACATCTTACTGACTGTAATCAGCTCATGTTTTTCCTTCTCACTGATTCGAAAGAAGAAAACGTCTTTAGAGGTCAAACTAGAGAGTTGTTCTAATTCACAGGCAGAGTGTTTTAAAACAAACACACAGCATAGACAATTCCAAACAAGCCATTTTGGCTATGAAACAAATATAAGAATTCTCCTCTTGCAGCAGGACAGAGCGTACTTTTGCCAGAGAAAAGGAGAAAGGCCTACAAGAGGATGGTGATGTGGTACCACCACTCCCTTCTCCCTCTCCTTAGCAGGACTTCAGGTTTTCCTGCTTACCCATTCACTTTCACCAAAGCACCAAATCAACGTCTATACAGGCAGCAATGGCAAAGAAGGGACGGAAAATGGCAGTGGATGAAAAGACCTGAGCAGAACTTTTGATCCCCTCTCTAGCGATAGATAGATGGCACAAGACAAGTGGTTCAGGGCCAATGATTTAAGACAAAGTGTAAACAAATACCCAACAACAAACCTCATTGTCTAAAAACTATTCCACAGCACAAATTATTGATTTTTAACCAAGAATTCTCATCTAATTTGCAGGGGCTCTGGAACAAGTTTATAATACCCTAAATCATAAAACATACAGTGTACACAGCCAAACTCACAGAATCACACTGCAAAGCAGAAGCTTACTTTTGCCAGCTGGATTATCTCTGCATTATCTCAATTTACTGCCTTATCTCAATTTACTGCCCATAATTTTTTTACCCTGCCTACCTCTCCAAATGATCAGCTCTTGAGTAGTTTGCTTTTCAAACTTTAGACCGTGAGGCAGCACTACTTACACTGAAATAAAACTGGATGCTAATGCTGAATTCTGACAGTCCGAGTATGTCACTCTTTCACATGCCATTACAGCACCAACACTGATACAGTTTTAAGTCTGAAAATCACTTTATAAATTTGTTTAAGTAGCTCTTTTATTATAAGTAGCGTATTCAACAAAAGCTACTTATTATTTTGACTTGTATGAGAAACAAATGCGGTTTTTTTTTCAGTTTAGGGGGACAAACTAGGCCATTTCTCCAAACATTATACACCTTGTGACTTATAAAACATGATCAACAGCAGACGCAGAACTTTTCACAGCAGAATTTTGTAAGAGCCACTCAAAAGCCCAAGTCATGAAAGTGTTCATGAGAATAGCTCTGTTTGTTTTGCACCGAAACACTGACATAGTTACACAATGCAATTATATGACATGAAAACATGACACATAATATGGTTTAACAAATTGGTTCCAAAATTGCTTAAGGAGTGTTGTCCTGAAAAAAACACATACCATATTCTTTAAGACTTTGTAACAAAGATGATGGCTTTTCTACACACTCTCCCCACTTTCGGTCCAAAACTAATCACACATTTATTTTAGTATTTTGATCATTTTAATAAAATTAAACTACGATCTTGGCAATTAGGAAATTCAGATCCCTCATGGTGTTTCTCCAACACAAAACTCATATTCTAATAAGCACACATCTCTAACTCAGTCCCAGTAGTTTTATTAATTCAACAAATTACTAATCCTTCTTTCCTCATCTTCAATTTGTAGTTTATGACTTTGATGTGGAAGCACTTTACCATGATATAGGGAAAAACTACAGGAATAATTACTAGATGAGAGCCAACATCTTTATTTACTTTTGAGGTGTTCCACACAGCATGGAAGAAAAGTGCACACAGGCTATTTGCTCCATTTACATATGGGTAAAGGTCTCACCTAGGTCATTTTAGAGATCTGGCTGATGTGATAGCAAGGCCCCTGCCAACCTGATTTGTGCAAAATCATGACAATCATGGAAGGTGACCTGACTGCGAGGAAAAGGCTGTCATAAGGCCAGTCCCAAAAGGAGATGAGCACAGGGCCCAAGGGCCTATAGGCCTGTTGGCTTCAGCTCCACTCAGGAAGAATCGCAGAGAACTGCCTCCTGGAATCCATTCCTAAGCACACAAAGGATAAGAAAGGGACACTCAGCAAGGAATTCCACAGGCACATCATGCCTGACCAGCCTCACTGCCCTCTACAACAAGATGACTGGCTACATGGATGGGGAGAGAGCAGGGGCTGTAGCACATCTTTACTTTAGTCAGGCTTTTGACACCATCTCCCACAGCATTCCCACTTGGAAGCTGAGGGTGTTGAGCTGAGTGAACGGGCCAATGGGTGTCTGAAGACGGGCTATGCCACCAGGCCCAAAAGGGCCAATGATCAGTGCATATCAGTGAAGGGAGAACTGCTCAACATCTTCATCAAGAACCAACAGGACGGACAGACTGCATTCTCAGCAGCTTTCCACAGGACACTGCCTTAAAGTTACAAAAATTACACAGGCAACCCTCTTTGGCAGACAATCGCACAAGGGTTAACACCCGTGAGTAACATTTTGTGAGGTTCAGTTTGGATATTAGGAAGCATTTCCTCTACAGTGGAGCATGGCACACGACTGAAACACTGCCCAGAGTTCATGAATTCTCCACCCTCAGAGGCTTACGGAACTTGGCAGGACTCAGCCATGGCTGACCCAATCTAGCAACAGCCCTGCCTCAGCTGGGATATGTACCAGGTGACCTACAGTTTTCTTTCAGACAGCATTTAAATGTCTTGCTGATTTCAGTGGGTCAAAGATGTCCCCCAGATGACATGTATGCTTAAACTATTTGAAATAAAAGAAGCGTGATGTAGCCAGGTTCAAGCATGCTAATAATGGCTGCACTTTATTCTGAGCACATTCTGGTTCTGGATCAATCCAACCCAAACTAGGAACTGCTATTGCAATTGCCCTCTGCTATTATTACTTCAATTTGAATCATTTGATAAAGCACCCTTAACTCTGCAGGACCTAATTTTCAAGGTTTCATTAATTTTATATCAAAGTTCTCAAAAACACAATGTACACAGAGAACACTGATAAGAGGCTGTAACCTTCAAATGATTGCACAGCATTCTCAACACATAGCCTCTGTTGTTGCTGTTTGCAATGGTGCGTGGCTTTTACGAGAGTGGCCTTGCCCTTCCAGGCAAAGTAACGTCACTGAAGAGAAAAGGGAGAATGACTACGTGTGCTTTAATTCCTGACAATTAAGTTTTCTTATAATTACAGCCACTACCTATGGAAGGGGATAGCTAGTGAGTAAAATTCTGCAGTAGTGCAAAAATAGCATTCAAGTGCAAATTCTGGACTTGTCAGACCACTAACAGCTAACTATGTGACAGGAGGGAAGGTTATTGTGCTAGGCAGCACAGAAATACTGGCTTTGCCTCCATCACCAGTGCACCTTACTGGAAAAAAACAATACCGCATGGTAAAACACATGAAGAGGTAATGAGAACGGTGATATTCTCCTGCCTCTCAGTTCTCTAAAGTAATTTTATCCATATACTTCAGCTCTGATTTGTGGAAATTTACCTGGAATAATTGAAGCTAGAGAAGGGCAGAAAGGAAGGAAGAAAGGAGGGAGAGTGATTTAGACAAAGCTGTGCTTGGCTGTGACTAATGTCAGCTCTTGTTAAACAGCAAATTTTGTGCATAACAGGCACTAAAATCTCCAAGTCATATCTTATAAACAACCTGGTCTGTCCCGCCTGCTGACTGAGGCCCTTGTCCAAACTAAACAACAAATTAGTTTTTACTAATTAATTTTGGCTTTGGATGAAATGTCAAGTAGCAGATAAAATTGCTGATCATTAATTGCTGTGTTTAGACAAAAGGAAAGTAAATTTAAACTTCTAATTCCCTCCAAGACTATTTGGATAAGAAATTGGCTGAAGTTGATGTGATTTTGCAGACAATTTTTACCCTGTAATTTTCCTTTTTCCCCAGCTCTAATCAGCACTGAGCCCAGATCTCAGTTTTGCTGTCATCAGTGGGACCATTCGTGGTGGCAGGTAGGACTCAGCGTCAGGGACAACCAACCTTCTGGTTCAGGCAGCAAACACCACACTCTCATGGGATATCAGAGAAGCACCACAAACTGCCTGATCATCCTCTTTCGCATGGAGGAGTCAGAATCTCAAAGACATCCTATCCCACCATGGCGTGCAGAACAGGTACTTACAGCTCTGTATTGAAGTAGGAGGTGACATCAGGATCGGGCACACCTGCTACAGCAAAATTACTGCTTCCAGTGTCAACCAGAATATTTAACTGCCGAAACAGAAGAAAGGAGAGGTGGTTTTCATATTCAACTAAACAAACAAAAAAAAATCATTAAAGTTTTTTGCCTAAACTACCTTTAGTTTAAAACTGAAGATGAAAGTTGCCCTAAAAAATAAATACAAAGTGTAACTTTTGGGAAAGACACGCTGCTGTGGCCCCTCCAGAACAGCCGGTTATAATGAAATTCTGTAAAATAGTCACGGTTACAGAATGGAGAACACCCGCCAAGCTGGTATTCGCACAGCAGATGAATTTCTCACCATCTCAAATTTCTTTTTGGCCCAATCCATGTGTCTCAGCAGCCTGCTTTGTCCAGGACACATGCTGCTTTGTGTCCTGTTTAAAGCACTGCTTGCCATAGTGTTGATGAGGTTTCTAGGTAGAGGGCTGAGTGCCAGTCTAAGCAGAAACAAGCAGAAACATGAAGCTTGGAAAGCATCAGAAGAAGGCATAATTCCTTCCAAGTGGTGGCAGCCTACCAGTCCTACTGCCTGGGAACCGGAGGATAGCAGATTTATAAACACAGTGAAAAGCATTGACTGGAAGGCAGCCTAAGAGTGGGCCACTTGTTCAGTTAATTGGGAGGGCGATTTACGCCAAAAATTGCCTAATAAAAACACAGAAGTGAGATCCTCTCTTTCCTCATTTGGCTCAGATGACCAGTCTGGTTCGCCACAGTTGCAGGAATGCTTGTGCTAGCACAAAGCAGAAGATCACAGCATGGGAATGACCTTAGATGCTGGATCACCTTGAAACTACAGCTTGGGGGTGTCATTAAATGATAATTTAAGTCAGTAAGAGACTGTATCACTGCCAAAAAAAGCGGTCATGCTTTTTCCCATCTCCTGGCTGGGTGCTTACCATGACTTCTTGGCATAAGCAGTAGTACCCATGTAGCTGTGCTGCAAATCAGATCAGGTTCCTCAGCTCCAGTTGCAAAAAAAAAAAAAAAATTAGCAATCTGTCATATCAGACAGCTACTTGAAAGGAGATGGTAGAAGCAGATACTAGAAATGGGTGATTGCCTTCTCTGACAGCATGGTCTCAGATTGGTCCCAAAATGAAAGTGGATTTGGGAAGGGTAAAGAGAAAGCTAGGGGAAATGAGTTTAGTCTTGACAAAGGAGGTAGAGAAACAAGACTGAGTTCAGAAAGGAGCATAAAGACAAAGGAGAAAAAAGCACTTGGGAAGATATGCTGAATATTTCTTCAATAGATTTTAGAACAGGCATAGGCAAAAAAGTGTGAGCTGATGTTTAAAAAACATTTTTGATTTGCACATGGAGGGGAAGGAAGGAGAAGGTTGCCCGTGTTTCATCTAGTTAATACAATTTGGGACTGCAGAGCTCTGAAGAAAACAAACACAAAATCAACTAGCAATCTGTGGGACTTTCTTTTGAACTGCATGCACCTGTCATTGGTATTCCCAGACTTCATCTTGCAAAAAATTGAAGACTAAATGTAAACAAAACCACAACCTTAGTCAAGTTATTTATCTACCTCACTGCACCTCAAATTTTAGACTAAGTGGTGACAATATATTAAAATTTATTTTGCAACCAGACTTTTGAAACCAAAAGGACATATCCAAGTTCACCCGGCTCCAGGAACTGAGGCTTTAAAAGAAAATAAGAACCTCTGAGGCATGACTTGCAATAAAACCCAGAGTCTACTTCATACATTATTTCACTGCGATTAACATCTAACATTCTGTCAACTACCTATGAAAGTAAGAATTATTCTTTTTTTTCTTCCTTTTTTTTTTTTTTTTTCTTTCCACTCTGGAATAGAATCATTTTAAAAATAAATAACAAAGAGCTGCTAGGATGTGTGCATCTATCAGGACCAACAAAAGTTGCCTCAAAGGGGTGCTGCAGGGCTTAAATTAATTAGCATTTCCAAAGCAGTCTGTGATGTTTGAGTAATGGGCACTGTGTATCAGCTGCATAAATACATGTAGGTGTTGCCCTAGCTTCAGTAATATGCATGACACTGTACATGGAGGAGGACTGAAAAAAAAAAAAAAAAAAGCAAACAAAAGCCCAGTCACTAACTGTGGCATATATGAAAGATATTTCCCCCCCACACCTTGAATAAAATGTTACCATCACAGGATTCACAAATCACTGCGAAAAAGGTCAAGTTTACTGCCCACAGGACAGAGCGAATCAACATTTCCAAAAGAAAACTGATATCCCCCCCCCAAAAAAAAAAAAAAAAAAAGAAAGCACAAAGACAGCTAACCATGCAGGTCCCAGCCCACTCGGCCGCACTCACACGACAAGTCGCTATTGAGGCTGACATTCCTGATCGGCAAGTTTGTGCATAATGAGACACAGGCGGCCAGGCCAGACACAGATTTATTGTGGTCCTCACAATGGCAGCAGTGATTAGCAGATCATTTTGGGGTGGGTATAACTGACTGAGTGCTCCTTCTCCTCCTGCCTTTGGGTCAGAATTTTCTCTAGTGCCTCCCTGTCTCATTAAGAGCCACTTTCATGTTGTCACTGCCGGAGCCTGCTTTATTCTGTGCCAGGTCTCTGCCAATTTAACAGGGCTGCTGGGCAGCTTCCAGACCAGCTCTGGTGAGTCATGGGGCGGCAGCCAGAGGCCTCGCGGCCCTGCCCTGTCTCCAGAGGTCAGCCAGGTCCGTCTACAGCAGATGAAGGCGAATGCCATGGCACTTCACCACCCAGCTTGCTAATGAAACCTGAACTCCACGGCACCTGAAACCGTCGAGCTGGGCTGCGGTCATTCCTCTCCATACTTCCACCTTTCTGCAGCAGGGACAGAAAGCACTGATTCCGAGGGAGAGCCAACAGTGGTGATAGTGCCCTCATCAACGGCCTCCTGGCAAAACACCAGGGACCAAGAATCAGAGCTCTCCTCATCCAACAAAGCAGGGTCCACTGGATTTATGAGAGCCGCCTCGAAAGAATCACCTGCTGTCACTTACAGCTGATTATTTAGTCATCGCTGTGTTTTGTCAGAAAGTGTCAGATGAAATTTGATTCTGTGAAAGCCAAGAAAAGCCACAAAAGGAAAGCCTACCACTGATTTTGTCATTTCCAAGTTCAACTTCAGACCTACACAACAAACGTAAAAGCCATTTTTTTTTCCCCTGAAGGTCACCTTCACCACAGCTGCGGGATGTGAAATCTGCACCTCGTACCATACCGTGAGATTATTTTGCTGTATGCATTTCCTGAATGTACAGAACAGAATGTATGCTGTATGCATTTCCTGAATGTACGTACAGAAGCCGAACTAGCATGATTATTAATAAGAGGGTATAGAGTGAGCAAGACAGTTAACATCCACCTCTGCCATGACAAATTTACAGAGGAAATCTGGCACCCTATCTACATGCCATTAAGTTGCTTAAAAAAAAAAAAGAAACAACTTGAAACTTGTTTACTGAAAGTCACGAACATTTAAATGCATCAACAGGGAGGCAGAAGTCTCCTTATGCCATGCATCTTATGTATTATTTTCTACTCTGAATGGGTAGAGACACTGAAAAAAACAGTTGTAACGATTCACTTAAAGTGGAAGTCAAATACATTGTCAATACTTCAAGGATCTCTCAAACTTTCCAGTGCTTGATTTAGCGCCAGCATCAAATAGCACTTACTGTATACTCTCCTGCTTCAATAATGTAACTCGTCACTATGTCTAATTTTTTTAAGTTTTCCACGGCCAAATATTGTTGTATTTTGGTATCAGAAAAAAAAAAATTGTCTATTTATCTGTCAATTTTTTTTTTCATGCAGAAAAGCCTCCTCTGCCTGTGCTTCAGGCGCATGCCCTATCACTTACTGCAAGTTGTGTCAATGTAATATCGACAACACAAATCTATACCTAACTTAACTGTCTGGTGAGCAGTAATGTGCAGTGCACAAAATCCACTGCATTTAGAAAGTGACTTCCTTATCCACTAGCAGTGATGTACTTGCCTCTGTTCTGACCTACACCTTACTCAGACTTAGCGAAGTGTCTCTCTCCTGTTTCAGTCTGAGGTCATAAGTTTTTTGTAACGTTCAGAAAACCATACAATACCAATCCCACAGGCTGCAAGTGCATAATGCATTTCTTTGAAGCAGTTCTCTGCAGGGTTTAGCACACACAGCCTTTGCCAGGTGTAGAATCCTAGGGTTTGCATGCAACCCTGTTGCACTGTTGTTTTCCATGTGATTCCCTGGGTAAGCCACATTGAGACAGCCGTAATCTTCCTCCCAGTAAAGACCAGCCCATGGAAAAATCCATTACAGTTTTTCAAGTTAAGGGGCCTGATTCCTTTAGGTCAAGTAATCCAGATTCCTCAATGGACAGAAGAAACCAGACTGCAAAAATCCATTTGGTTCTTCATCTCTGCTTTAGCTGAACCATAGAGAAAAAAAAGATCTGCACAGTTAGAGCTGTACATATAATAATTGATCTCATTAAGCCTTATGTGTACTCTGGGGTTCAGTCAAAATCTTAATCTTAGGCAACTGATAGTTTCCATTGCACAAGCCAGTAGATCCAATGAAGCTGTATCTGTGAGAGATCACAATGAAAACTACAAATGATCATGCCATCCCTGGGTTTGCAACTTGACCCAAGGGCATCCTTTTCTATTTCCCTCGCTCCCTTCCCCAGTAAAGAGCCACCATTCCACACTAATAACATTCATACGCCATTCAAATTCTTGTCCTGCTGTGATTTCTCCCACACATACTCTAAAAATAGGGCTTATAGTCCTACTCTGCTTGATGGAGTATGCCACACAGTAAACTACCACAAAGTAAAAGTGTTTTTTGTCCACATTTAGAGACTGTGAATAGGAAGTATCCCATTACAGGCTTATGAGCTGTTGCCACATAGCATGATGTACTGGCTTAGTAGAAGTCCAAACCATCTAAAAACTCCTGAACTTGTAGTATCTCTAAACTCCCTCTCTTTCTGATTTTGTCCCACACCTACGAGGTCCTACAGGAAATAATTTGCTAGACAGTGTTTCAAAAAGTGCGAAGAAGTGTTATGCTACTTGTTAGAGATTAGCAGCTAGAAATCACTTGGGTAACAGCTCTTCTTTTTTTTTTTTTTTTTTTTTTTTTTTTTTTAAGTTGGTTAATAGATAGGAAAATTATTTGCCAGTTTAAATACTGCCTCATTTAACACAATGATTCCTAATTACATTATCAGCCCATCTGGCAAGAATTGCTTACAACCAGCACACAAAACAGAAAACACTAGCAGCTATATGCTGTGTTTGCCCACTGTTATTATGTGTAATTATGGGTATACACTGTCAGCAATTTGTTTTTACCAGTTAATAATGTTACAACAGACAGAGGCTTTTTAAGCACAGGTACTGTACGCTAATTTCAGTGTTACCTGGATTTAGCATTTACAGCCACCTTTCTAATAAACAAACTCAGAAGACTAAGCTTTAATGCAGATTCTTCGTATATTCCTTTAAAGAGAAAAGAAATAAAACCTAATTAAAACATGAGTTAGAAGAATCTTTGGAAGCATGTCTTAGACGTAGAGGCCTGCAAAGTAGAAAATAAACTGAAAAAGCCTCCATGATGATCCGCTTCTGCTTGTAGAATGATGTACATTTTATTGGACAGGCAGGACTGAAACAACAACAAAAAAAAGGCGTGCTTGTCAGTCTGTACAAAAGACTGGCACACTGCCACTGAACACTGAAGCACGGACAGGATTCACCAATTTTTCATCGCTCATTAGCAGTTCCTGGACTTGAGCAGGCCAGTCCTTGTTAATACTCCACATTGCTTCACATAATCACAAGATGGCTGAGGCTGGAAGGGACCACTGGAGGTCACCTCATCCAACCCCTGCTCAAGCAGGGCCAATTACAGCAGCCTGCCCCGGCCCATGTCCAGACAGCTTTTGAATATCTCCAAGGAGACTCTGCAGCCTCCCCGGGCAGCCTGTGCCAGTGCTCCGGCACATGCACAACAAAAGATTGCTTTCTGATGGTCAGAGGGAGCCTCCTGTGCTCCAGTTTGTGCCCACGGCCTCTTGTCCTGGCACTGGGCACCACCGAAAAGAGCCTGGCTCTGTCCTCTTTGCACCTTCCCTTCAGCTATTTATGGACACTGGTGAGATCCCCCTGAGCCTCCTCTTCTCCAGGCTGAGCAGTCCCAGCTCTCTCACCCTCTCCTCACAGCAGAGGTGCTTCAGGCCTTCCTCATCTTGGTGGTCTTTTGTCGGACTGTCTCCAGTATGTCCATGTTTTTCTTGTACTGGGGAGCCCAGATCTGGACACAGGACTCTAGGTGTGGCCTTGCCAGTGCTGAGCAGAGGAAACCCGAAACTAACTCAGCTGTTTGATCGACAGCTGGAGGCCACTGGTGACGCTGGAGAAACACCCCACCCAGAGCCAAACAGCACTTCACCTTTGTGGAAGAGGAAGACGCAGGAGGCCCACGTGTCACACTGGATCCAGGAGGAGAACTTCCATGTGATGCTTTGAGGGAGGTCACCTCACATGAGACAAGACAAATTCTTTGTTGCTTTCCCTCGTGAAATCCTCCCGTAATCATAAGAAAGGTTTAACTGTGCAGCTGAGATAAGAAAGGTGGTGTAGGAAAGAAAAATGGAAGTGAGATTAATGATTTTCTAATGCAGTTTGTTAAGCAGGTTGTGACCATGTTTCACTGCAACGTCCAACTTAGGACACAAGGGAAGGTGATCTATTGCAGCACGAAAAATTGACAAAACATACAGCCAAGTATATTAGTAAAGATAATTCCTTTTCTGGCGAGAGCAGAACTTTGTCAGAGAATGTGTGGCATATTTGCAGGTTATGAAGTAAGCTGGAGAACAAATTGTGAATGGAGGCTCTTCAGGGCTGCAGTAGGTTAAGACCACCAGAGCTTGTTCAGCATTTGCTGTCATTCCCCTAGCCACATATCCAGATGGTGTCAGAACCTGGGATCTGATCTCCTATTTACACCACCCTTACCTTCACTCCCCCCCACCAGCCCTGTGAGACACCCTTCTGTCACTAGCACTGTCACACCTGCATTGGGATAACAGAAGACAGAGAGTCTTCTGCTCCCAGGCTTTTCATGAGCTGAACTGCTGGACTGGGAAGAATACATTTTTGTCCTCTGAAAAGCAGTAATTTCTTTTTTTTCTTTTTTTTTCTTTTTTTTTTTTTTTTTT
>VXAV01004466.1:418894-430983 GCA_013399715.1 Alectura lathami
TTTTTTTTTTTTTTTTTTTTTGCCAGAAGATGAAAAGTACTATCAAGATTAGCCGATCTTTCCCTGCTTAAGAGCACCATGTGCTTCTGCAGTTAAGATTTGTATTAAAAACACAAATGCTAAAGATGACTGATCACTCTGAAGTATAAACTTGCTAAACTAAATTGTGAGTTGAAATATGAGCATCTGACTCTGGGACTGATGAATAGCCATTTTGAAGATAAATATTACAGGAAGTGCTTTATATATATTATCATTTTGACAATAAGGGAAGGCTATTATGGTTTAAAGAAGAAGGAAAAAAAAAAGTCAGCCAATCAATCCTGGTAACAAAGGAAAATATCTATCCTTCTTTTCTGCACTCTCCTTTCTGCCAGTTCCTTGAGTTTCCTAAACATTAACATTCTTCCTGCACATGCTGTCTCATGTGGTATCTTATTTTTCAAGCTGAAATTTATTGGCTGTGTCTAGATTTATCATACAACACATCCATCCTATTCATGCTATATGAACATGCTTTGCCATTGAACATGAGCTATTACTTGTTTGTCTTAGAGCTGGGTGAATTGTAGCAATTTTGTCTCACTGCCTTTTCAGAAAAGATTAACCTTTTTTTCTCTCTCTCTCTCTTTTTTTCCAGATTTGAGTCCCTCTCCCATATAACTGACTTGGACACTGAATAGCTGACAAAAATGTGTGTAAAACAACTCCCTTGTTCACCAAAACAGCTACACCACGATTGAAGTCATGCCCTGTTCTAGGCATTGCGTTTTAAGGAAAATCTGGACTAGTTAGAGAAAGTTCATTAACAACAATCTGGAGATCTAGGAATATCTGTAAGTAAATGTTGGAAGGCTTGATCTGGTTTGCAAGACTGTGGAAAATTGTGATAACAGAACATAAGCTGCTTGTATCCTCACCAGCCTTTCCCATTGTAGGCAGCAATGAATGAACTTCTCATGTGAAGTAGACAATTAGTTCTTACTAAGAACAGTAAGGCACCAATGTGCTTACAAATTTCAGTGAGGAAAAAATATATATTTTTGTATATTTATACTAAGCATGTTTGTGAATTGAAAGATTACTGCATACTTAGATAAATGGAAGATCTAAAAAAAAAAAAAAAAAAAACCAACACAAACATACCCTGAAATTTAGGAATGAAAGCAGAAAACATCAGGCATTTACATGTAAGTATGCACAAAGCCCTCATTAAACCAAAAGCAAGTTTCCACCTGTTAGTAGGTGTACGGGAATTAAATCCATCAATTTTCCACGAATTACAGTGCAGCACTGAAAGACAAGGGAGACTGTAGGCTGAACACCACTGAGACCAATTCTACCATCTAACTGCAAGGCTCACTAGGAATCCTAACACCCACCCAGCCTTGGTTTAAAGAGACAGGCTACATCTGAGCTTTGTGCCACATCTGCATTAGCGAGCATCTCATCCAGAGCTCACTGCTCCTTCCCCAGCAAACACAGTGGTCAGGGTGTTGGAGAGAAGGCTATTATTAATTCAATAATCCAACAGCTAAAAAGAAACAGAAGAAATGCCTGAAGCCTGTTTCTACCACCAGACCAAATCTTGGAGATATGTTTGTGAATGCCATGACAGAATTCAGTCACCTTCTGTACCTGGACCTCATTCTTGCTTTGAAACCACCGAGCACAGCCAGAGCAGACCTGCTGGGCACTGCTGGGCAGGATTTGGAGCTCCTTGGAGCAATAGCCAACCGCATGAGACAGCTACTAAGTTCACGGAGCTGTGAATGCTGTATGAGGGACCTGGAGAATGGCACCACTTATAGCTCCCTGGTAAAACAGGAGGCAGAGGAGCTGGGGGAAGGACTACATAGCTGTGTTTCACAATACAGGAACAACCTGCCAGCCATAAACAGTTTCACTGTCCCCAGCCAGCTCCTCCTCAGTAAGCATCTACGCACTTTTACTTAACCACACTGAAGTATAGGAAAACACTGTCAAATTATTTCAGTTGACCTGAAGCTAAACTTTCCCTGTAAAACAGACAACTACTTCACTGGAAAAACAAAACAAAACAAAACAAACAAACAAACAAAAAATCAAACAAAACAAAAACAAAAACCACCCACCTCAAATGTTTTAGGATAAACGTCTGCTATGCTTGTTCTGTTTACCAGTATTTCTTAGGGCACAAAACTTCTAAAAAACACAGTTCTGTGTCAAACAATTTCAGAGTATTTTTTATTTTAAAAAAAAAATAAATAAATAAAGAGAAGAAAGGGGCTCATCATGCTAATATAATACCTTTCAGAATATGATATCCAAGGAGTGCTTTTGCTTTTTTTTTTCTTATTTTTCAGGAAATGAAATCAGTAAACCTACATTAATGTATTATATGCCTTGAATTATTATAGTTAGAAGCTCCGTACAATTGAGAATTTCAATTTTCTGAGGCTTTTTCTCTCTGAAATTAGCATCCAGTTTAGTCAGTTCACCCTTTTTTTTACCTCTGTTGTTCATTAGAATCAGAGAAACTGCTGTCTGAAAAAAACAAACAAACAAAAAAAAACCCACATGCATTTCTGGTTCTTTTTCTCTACCCAGCTTCAGAAGTCCTGTATTGTATAAAAACAAACAAACAAAACCAAACCCAGACACCTCCAAAATCAGCATCTGTAAGATTGAAAGAGTTTTACACATCTACACAGAGCCAGGCTACACCAAGTAAACTGAAGGCTTGGCCTAACTAATCTGCTGACCTTCCTCATGCCATACAAGCTTCTATACCATGAGTCATGGTCCGTGTTTACCATGCCAGTCGGTTATACTGTAATTAATCAAAGGCCACATTTCAAACTTCAACACACCTTATTAAATCCATTCCTAACACTACTGAGTATAGGCTAAGGAGGTATCTCAAGCCTCACAAGTGTTGCTTTATTTTTTTAAGTCTTCCTTTTGTCAGAGGCACCATGGTACCCTTACCTTTCTGTAGTGGGCAGACCTTGCAGAAACCTCTCAGGAGAACCTCAGTCTCACTCCTGTACTTCTACATCCATTGAAAGATCTCCCTCACAGCAAAGATCTGAGCTTCAATCTCAAATTTAGATAAAATCCTTTCTTTCATATTGCACTGGAGACGTGAAACAAAGTGCCAAAGCCGATTCCGCAATATTAAGAAGTTTTTGACGGCAATGATTAACTTGAAAAAGGCTACGTTTTGGAGACAGGTAGGGAGAAACAGACATTTGCAGAATAGCAGTGAGAAAAATTGGTGTTTTAAGAATGCTGCACACTTGGCCTGATCTCAAATGCCCTTTTCCCTCTCCTCCCCCTGTCAGCTCACTCCTGTAGCTACACGACTCTCTTCAGGTTTTTTCTCACTGTCAAGATGTTACTTTTGGAGACGGGTGTTTGTTAGTGAAGGTTTTTCAAAGCCTGGAGAGCTGCAAGAGGAAAGGTGAAGGGAGGACAAGCCTGACACATCAGGCTGAGCTGCTCTCCCCAAGCAGGCTGCCCTCATCTAGGAGTTGTACCCGCACGGTACGGCCACTCACTGTAACGTCCTTCCAGCTCTTTTTAAAGCAGGACAGAGAATGCTTGTACAGTATTTTCCATCCATTCCCTTAAAACACTATAACTAAACCACAGTGGATAAGCATAAATTTTCTTGGATTCTCTCCATCTGTACACCACAACACTAAAACGAAACTTCCCAAAACATGAAAGCCAATGGACATGACTACATGAGAATGTCCACCTCACTTCTCAAGTGGATTTCATGGTTGTGAAAGCTGCCTCTCCTTTTGGGAGGCCAGAATACCACAGACTGGTGGTGCATGACCACAGGTCATGCATCAGCATTTGTGAGTTAGCCAGGATTGTTGGACACAGGGAGGTAAATTACATTAGTACCCTCCTAGGAATACCAACTATGCAGCTCCCTGTATTTCAAGTCGACCTCTGCTATAAAAGTGCCACAACTTGTTCATCAGGATGGGACTTTCAGCACTGCTAGATTTTATTTAACTTAAAAGAGCTTCTACACTGTATTATATGGCCAGAGAGACAACCACCATCACATAATTTTACACACCTACTGGGTTGTTGCTATATGAATAGCAAGGGACTCAATCAGCTGCTGCAGGCACAAGGAGGAAGGGAGCGAAGAGATCAGAAAAAAACTACCAGGTTCAGCTATGTCAAACACATGGACTGTAATTTGGGATACAAAAGCTGTGACAGATCACTGAGTAAAGGTGTTGGGTCAAACAGCTGTCTGCTGGTCCTTGCTGTCTTGAGCGACCATGGGAATGAACACAGGCAGCCCCAAGGATCTGAGCACAAACAGGGTGATGCAACTCCAGTGTTCTTACTTCCCTAATAATTAATACAGAGAATGCAACAGATGGACGGCTTCTGTTCCCCATTCCACCTGACCTATTCAGGGTATTATCATGAGCTGAATTTGATTGTTATCACGGGCATTTCTTGGAATCATACAGTGCAGTTCAAAGGCACACACAGAAAGCAGCTTTCCAATCCATAACACCAGGAAGGACTATTTGATTAGGGAAAAAAAAAAAAAAAAAAAAAAGGCATGTCACAATAATGTGTTTGATTTATTAAAAACAAGTATGATCTTTTTATTCACATTTATTCTAACTTTTTTACTTAAAAATTTGGCAGGGCAATTTACAAAGCAGATATGATTTTCAAGTGAAATAAGATACGATTTTTTATTTTGAGGAAAAATAAAAAAATAAAAAGCAGTATTACTCCCCCTGCTCCTGGACTCATTTATTTTTCTCTCTCTCTCCTCAAACATGCACACTTTACTCTCTTTACCTTGGCTAATACTGTGGAGGCAGCAGCTCTGGGAAATGAACTGGCGTCGCCTGTGGCTCATACATCGTTACAATTGTTAACTAAGTTCTACTGTAAGAATCTTTATTACACAGGAGAACACAGAGGCATGGAGGAACACAGCTTTATTTTCAGATACCAGGTTGAGTTTTTAGGGCAGGAAGTTAAAAGTCTTTTTTTATTCTCTCAGGCTTACACAGGCTGCTTCACAGAGAGGAGAGGTTCCTGCTACCCTTTTCCTACGACTATCAGCCTGTATGCAGGAGTAAACTATCTTCTGCTTCAGCCAGGAGCTAAAACTCACCATGTGATGATGGTATCTCAGCAGCTCAGGGTTCCAACATTTCCCATAGTACCTGGAAGGGCTTTCCTAAAGCTCTGAAGCAGTCAGTCACACTGCTGCCCACATTGAAGCTTGGGGTACAGTTCTCAGGCCAGTGGAACACTAAAAGTCTGACTATCTGCAATGGCAACTGCAGTAGGGCACACCTGCCATAAACAAAGTTTCCAAACCTGAACAAAAATATGTGTACACAGTACACATAGTATTGGTATTTGGTCACTTGCCAAGACAAGGCCAACCCAAGCAGTAAATAGAGTGCCATTGAAAGTTAACTTTAGCTGGAACATGTAATGCACTCCAGCATTCGTGACTATGGCTGCTGAGAATTTTTCTGGTATTTCCCATACATTATTTATTTCAGCAGTCCAAATGCAAAAACCTGGCACTTTGTATCATGTGAAATGTTTGTGTTATTCCCTGAGGGACTTTGTATCCGTGAAGTAATGAGATTATTCTCTGACAGATAAACTGAAGCAGTGTGACTGCATCAGATGCTATCTTGCGACAGCATTTCTCAGACTTTCTGGAAGTGTGACCACCTTTGGACTCCTCTGTCTTATTTGCAACCTGAGAGTCACAGAGAAGAAAAACAAATGAAATAATAAATAAAAATCTCTTTAGCCACAGGAAAACATCAGCAGGACTGATGAATCAGTTTCTGACATGCCTCACACCTCCCTCTCACCTGTGGCAGACACCTACCAGGCAGCACAGTGAAGGAAAACACAGGGCTTTCCATACCATGCTTAAGCAGCATGGTAACGCTGCCTCAAAGACCTTCCAAAATGGTATGGCGTGCTCTGTCTTGAAAATAAGTTACAACGACAAATTTATTACGCTGCAAACACTATCGGTCAGAGTTTCTGCATCAACAGGTTGATCATAGTGGAATTTTGGAACTTATGCTTCTAATTAAGTAGAAAAAAATGAGAGGAATAAAAACCTGCCCTTCAAGATTTCACACACGTTGTTTTTAAGAGGGTTGTGATGGTCGGTGATGGCTACGTGCAGTTACACTGAATGGAGGAGGATCATCATGGTCATCTGCGGTTTGGAAAAATAGATCTGCAGCTGAAATGTTCATTTTCTTACCTGATACCACACAACACATCTTTTCTGCTGGGGGGCAAGACCCACCCCTCCATATGACCGCTTTGTAGGTAACCCTTTCACTTCCTTAAAAGCCCCAGATCTCCTGCAGCATGAAGACTCCTATGGCAGCTAAATGAGAAAGAGGAAGAACCTGGGTGGAGAGAACACCCTCACACCCGGCCTCACTGCAAGGCTGAAGGCAGGCCTTCCCCTGAAGTTAGGCCTTACTGCTGTGACAGGCCCCGAGGTGCTGGCCTGCAAGATGCTTATATGGGCAGATCCACAAACAAATATCAGGAGGAATTACCTGAGAGAGAGCTGCCAAACTGGCCCAGTTACCTTTTCCCTGTCAAATGGCAGGAGTTGGCCTTTAATGAGAGAAGGCTTATGCTCCAGCCCTCAAGTGCAAAGGTTACTCTTAGCTCCCAAGGTGTCTTCATTCTTTAAAAAAAAAAGAATCCTAATGGGAAAAAGCAGTGTGTGAAACAGTTTTAGATCACTAAGGAATGGTTTGTGCCTTTAAATAGGAGCTTCCCAAGTGTTACTGCAGCATCAATATACTTCCTCTTTTAAATGAAAACTGGACTACTAATGACTTGAGACAAACATTTTCCATGAACACATGCAGCCTAGCTTAACAGCAGTTTTTGCTAGTAAGTAGCTACAAAAACAAAAAACTAAATAAAACCAACTAATTTTAGTACATACAAGCTGAGCAAACACAACAAAAATCTGCTAGTAATTTATTTTTCATGATCTAAAATTATTAGTAAGCAGTGGTAAGCAGAACAAGGATTGTAAAGTGCAATTACTGTCTTAACAGATTCTCTTCAAAAGAGCCTCTTAATTATGACACATTAATTGTATTCCATGAATTCTAATTTTAACTTGTACAAGATTTTTTTCCAGCTCACTTATTTTCGTCATATTCCCCTCCACTGTACCCCACAGGCTTTACCTGTTCGAGGTCTTACAAAACAGAGACCAAGATCCAGAACATCTGTCCCCCATCACTTCCCGTAAAGTAGTAGTAGTGAGAGGTCCAACTGGCCAAATATTCCTCTCACTAGTGACTGTGATGTAGACATATGCAGAGAAAATGAGACAAGATATTCAGCTAACATGTCATTTTAAAACTAGAGGTTTCAAGTACAAAATACTACATATAAAATCTATTTTAGTCTTGGGCTATTTAAGTGCTTTGAAGGATACTCAGCTAACAGATACAAATTCAAATGTAAAACATTTTTATTTTAACAACAGCACGGTATCTGTAGAACATGCACACCTTTTGCTTCACAAGCTCAGATTTAATGTAACAAAATGAGCCTGAAAAAGCAGTAGGATGTATAACAGACCCATCAATGGCTGGAAAAAACACTTCCTTTTTCTGGCACAGCTCAGTACTACCTCCTTTACTTTGAAGACCTGATCTCAGGTCCTAGTCTGGGCATAAATGCGAGCAACAAGATCCTTATTTACATAAATCATGACCAATTTTATATTTTACAGCAAGTAAGAAAAGTGAGAGAGTTATGTTTGATTCAGACTGGAGATGTACATGTGCAGGGCTATGCACCTGCCTCAGCTTCCTTTTTGAGATGTAGTTACATTTGTCCAGATAACATTTCAGGTCACTCACTTCACCAACAATAAGTGAAAAATTTTTGAAGATAATAAAATATGGAGGCAAAATGTAATAGCTAACATCCACACAGACTAAAAGTCACAGGTGCCCTTCACAAAACTAAAGGCTGCTGCAAAATGTAGTCATTTTAAAATTGATCTTGCCAGAAACTAGAGCTCACTGACCTCTAGTTGGAGCTTAAAACAAAAAGTAAAAAATTCCTCCGTTAATAATCCCAAATTCCACTTTTTTCTTTTCTTTTTTTTTTTTTTTTTTTTTTTTTTTTTTCTTTTTCTTTTTTTTTTGGTCCACTGGCTTGCTTTTGTCTCACTCCTGCTCCAAACTTCCCATGATTCACTCCTTCGTGATAGGCAACATTGTTATTTGCTCACCCATTAGTTTACTCATTCCAAATGTAACTAATGCTTTTGACTTGGTAGCGGGTGAAATGCCTGGAGCAATGAAAAATATGAACCTGCCACCTCCTGTCACCTCCCTGATTGTCACAGCAGACCTTCTGCCACTACCTACCAGGAACTGCAGGCATGTTTGCTACAACCAGGGACCCTGGATAACAGATATTCTAGCACTGCTCTGAAGGAGTGAGAGCCCTTAAAAGAGGTATCTCAGGTAAAGCTGGTGGGGCTCTAGCCCAACCTACTTGTGCTGGCACATCCTGACAGATGACCATGATGACATTCAGCGTCGCTGCCTGTAGACATCACATGACACCATAACACTCTTAAAAAGACACCAGGGCAAAGCCTTTCTACAAAACACAAACTGTGCTATACTCTACTGAGGGCAACAGCATTGTAATTAGTGCTCATGGTTTGGGCTATTTTTATGGTACAGGCTCCACTGTTTCCATGCAGTCTGTTTGCAAGGGCTGATTTTGTATGAAGGGGGTGCCAGAATGCTGACTGTAAAAGCAGAGGCAGTTTTGTCAACCCAAACCTGGTAGGCATGCTTACTTTGGTCAAAAACATATTATGCCCCACCATACTACATCAGAGTAATAGTTCTGTGTCCTCTAACTCAAAGGTCTTTGTCCTTTATATTTTGCTGGGACCCAGCAGCAACAAAAAAACCTACCCAACTCATCCTGTAACAACAGTAATACTCTGCATTTCCATAGTACTTCCATTAGAGGGATCTGGAGGAAATTTGATGCTGCCACCTTAAACTACTGCAATATGTAACAGCACTTGTCTCTGCTCTTAAACTCTCCCTTTTTTCAGCTTCCATAAAAGCTCAAAAATAAATACAAAAGACCCATGTAACTACTTAAAAAAAAAAAAAAAAAAAAAAAAAAAAAAAAAAACCCAAGAAAAAACAAAAAAAAAAAAAAAAAAAAAAAAAAAAAAAAGGAAAGAAAAGAGAGGGTTGAGTTGGAGCTTGCATTCTGATATTTGAACCTGGAAGGATCACATTTTCAAAACTTCTCCTTCCATCTAGAAATTTCTTCTATCTATCTGTTGAAATCCCTTTAAACAAAATTAAGAAAGCATAGCTTATCTTCTTGGGGAATGACACAGCTCCAGAAATCAGGCAATTATCACCTAATATAGCAAGACTAGTAAAGTGATAAAATTACAAGAGCAGCTGAATCTCTCCTCATAGTATTCATTCCTTACAACTCTCATAAAATAAGAGCTATCAACAATTAAGGAAGAATGGCTGCATGGTCAGAAATTGCTAATGTGTGTGTTCATCACCTTCAAAATACCAGACTATAAATTTTAAGAGTCCATGACACACTTGAGACATTTAATACATATCGTTCTTTTCCTTCATAGCTGGAATAAATTGAAGGAAAGATAACCTCCCACTGACTACATGGAAACTGGAGTTTGTGTTCTGCAACAAAGGACACTGGACCCAATATTTATGTTAACCTGCAAACTTTAGAGGAAGTTTACAGGAGAAGTATTTGCTCATGTCTTGCACAGAACAAACTGCCATTAAGAGGAACAATAAACAAAACCTCTTCAAGCATAGAATGAAAAGTTGAAATTTCAGAAAGGGCCTTGTGTATTCAGAGCATAAATCAGATCCTATCATGGTTTCGATACTCACTAATCAAACCATAGCTACGGGACTCTAAGCTCTCAAGAGGCGCATGCAAAGCCTGCCTTTGCAGTGAAGCTGCAGGTATAATATTTACATGATCTCAACAAAAGCACGATTTGGAAACACGGCAAGACCGGCAGGACTGCCTCTACCTCATATAATAACGTAACTGGTAGAGGAGACAGCGGTACTTTCTTTGATAAGATTTAACGCAGACCAGATGGACTTCAAGAAAGCTGTGAAGAACATGGGGTACTTTAAGAGTTTGACTATTCCATTGGTCAGAAGCTTGTAACAGAAGAAAAACTAGTATGAACAGAGCTGCAGTGAACATAGCGAAAAAAATCCCTGGATGATCTTTGATTTGGTTCCTCACAGTGCTTATAATCTCAGGGCAGGCAAAATAATAAAATGCAGAGCATAGGAATTCCATCAGATTATTTAAAGAAATAAAAAGAGCAGTGTATACAATTCATATTGGACTCTTGCCACTTCATATTTAAATCTAGCATTGGAAAAAGTGCACCTATGCAGACAAGTGTAAAGAACATAAGCTGTCAGAAGTAGGACACAACAAGAAGCAAGAGACAAATACATCACACTTTGCAGTACAACACAATATAAAACTTTTTTCTTTTTCAGCATTCACATAATCCTTAAGTAGAGCTGTGTGTGAATTAATGAGAATGAATGGGGCTAATGACAGCTGACACCAATCGGGTAGCTTGTCTGGAGATCTGCTTTGATTAGGATGCTGTATTGTAAAACTGGAAGTGGTCAGAAATACTTTTGCTGAAAACACTTTGCAAAATTGGATTGACTGCACTCAAATTTCCTCTCTTGAAAAAAAAAAAAAAATTGACTTCACACAACTGCTCTATTTTCATATTGGCAGAACAAGTATTTCGGAACTGCCATTGTGAAGCTCAGCTCTGTACTATTTATCTGCTGTAAGACAAATTAGAGTTGTAACGAAAGCCAAATTGTGTGTCTTAAATGACCTGAAAAAAGAAGTTCTTTCACAACGGCTTCCTTCCAAGAACTAAAATTAAAAAAAAAAAAAAAAAAAAAAGGAAAATTTCTACAAATGCAATTCAGCAGTCATGCAAGTTCAGGAGTGCTAAAGTCTCCTGTGAAACAAATGTTTATCCCCATACTGGCACAGCAGGCTTTCAACACTAAATGCAAAGTTACCAGGCACCAGCTGCCTTGTAACTGTGACATTAATTCTTGTGCCTTTTTCACAACCCGCTATTTGGTCTCAGTCTGCCCCTGCCTTGCTGGTATTCCCCCACCCCTCGCTGAGATGCTGTGCAGAGCAGCAGCCCCGCTGCCTGCCTTTCCACTCACAGTTTGTCCACAACTCTTCTGCACTGACAGGATTCCTCCTTCTCCACGGCAAAGCCTCAGGGCAGCGGTGCCCTGTGCATGGGCTCAGCGGTGCTGGGAGGGGACTGGGTGAGGAAGGAAATTAGCCTGGGGAAGTCCTATGCCAGTGGGCCATAGGAGAAGGGCTGTGTTCAAGGTGTACACTCCAGCTTGCGATCTGTGGTGAAGTCAGGCTGGGAGGAACCTTTAAATTAACAAGAGACGTCTCTCCTTTCCTACACAACCATGGCCCCCTCCGACCCCAGTGACTGCTCGCCCAAGGAGTTTAACATGATCCCAGCACCTGGCAGTACCAGGACTCTTGCTTTCAGTGCCGGCACTGTGAGGGACACAAGCGTAACTGGCCTGCAGCAGCTTTGCAGCTTCACACTGCTTGCTGTAGAGCAGAAAGTAACTAGCACATTTGCGGTTTTTTAGCCTTCCAGTTTCAGGCGGGGAACAAGACAACAAATTCTGAAGTAGCAAATAAATTCTAACTGCACTCTGCTGCGTCACTGCATGCTCGGGTCCGACTTTTTGGAAACACAAGCTCATTTATAACCTTACTAGCAACCTTGGTGGGCCTGCTCATGTGAAAAACACTTTATATGTGCTAACCGCCAGTAGTGATCTGTTAAATTATTAATTCTGAAAGAACGCAGAACTTAGTTCAAAATTGTGAAAGCTTTGCAACTGGATTCAGAGTTTTTTTTTTTTTTTTTTTTTTTTTTTTTT
>VXAV01004466.1:433061-443128 GCA_013399715.1 Alectura lathami
GTCGCGCTCCTCCCCGCGGCGACCGGAGCACGCCGGAGCCGCTCCCGCGGCGGCTGAGAAACTTCTCTCAGCCCGGCCCCGCCGGCGGAGCGGAAAGTTTCCGAGAGCCCCGAGGGGACGGCAGCGGGGGCAAGAGGGCACGGCCCCACCGCCGCCGGGGCCGCGCTACCGCCATCTCCCTTTGCTCCGCGCCGTGTGTCCGTGTGTCCGTGTGTCCTTCTGTCCGCGTGTGTGGAAATTCATCTGCTGTATGTCACTGAACAGTGCGTTGTCATGAGAGCGGGGCATGACGGACGCCCGCTTATTAGAAAGACTGAGGTTTAAATGTCTTCATCATGCACGGAATTAATAACAGCAGTCAAGTGCGGCCTTTCAGAGGATGGGAACACTTAGGATGAAATTAGTCTCTGTGCCTCTGGAGTAATGACACGGGCAGGCAGGGCGGCACGTGGAGTGCCAGTCCAGAAGCCTTCAGATATGGTATTAGGTGAGTCTAAGCAGAGTCGCTCGGTGTTTTTTTTTGGTCTCCGCACCCCTCAGCTGCTCCACATCGTCTGTAAGAGTTAAAGTGAAACCTGCCCAGCCTAAGCCAGCCATACATCAGGACGCCCTGAGCAGTTTGCTGTCCTCGACAAACCCTGGGCAGCCCGTTCCGTCCTTAGCCGTAAGCCCAATCCTCACTGTGTGCACTGAGATCTGCCCCCACCACAGCAACTGAGTTAACAAGAGTTCCTCAGTGTTTCCAAGTATTCCAGAGGCATCACGTTTCCTTTGAGGCAGACAGTGCTCATGCTCACTCCTAGGAAGCCTGAGCAAACTACTGGAAAGGCTCTCGGGTGAGGCCATTGTTCGTAGCTATGGCCAGAGATTCTTGTCAATGATACTCCTTGAAGGGAAACTGAAGCCCACTCACCCTTGCTGAAGGAAAAGAGGTGCTTTCACTTTTTTTTTTTTTTTTTTTTTTTTTTTTTTTTTTTTTGTTTTGTTTTTCATTGATGTTTTCAGTACCCTTGCTTGTCATTCAAATCCTGGAGCCCTTCCCCTCGCTTTGTAACTCTTCCCGTAGATCATTTCAGTGCTTCTGGAGCATCTCAGTGCAACGTGGGTGCAGTTCCTGGCATCCACAGGAAAGAGGAAGGCTCTGTTGTGCTCTAAGCCTCACTTTGCTGGAGGTGGGAAGTGAGCAGCAGGATTGCCCTGCCTGAGAACTTGTGTAGAGGCATCAATAAAGGTTGCACTCAGATTATTTTACTTGTGGGAAGCACTACAACTTAGTAAAAGGTGTAACTGTGCAAACTCTGCATCTCCCAGGCGGCAGGAAGCTTTGTACTTGCCTGACAAGCAGGAAGGTGAAATATTGCAATCCTGCTATGTGCAGTCTCAGCTGCTTGGAGCAGAGGAGCTGGAAAGTGCTGCTCTGGAGGGCTGGCAGATGAACACCTGCGGGAGCAGCAGCTTGGCTCACCATGAGCGGTTATCTCCAGGGTGCTCCGTAATGGCTTTCGCTGGTGGGGCTGGGCAGTGGCAGGCCGTGCTCCACGGCCTGTGTAGTCAGGGCTGTGGTTGAAGGGGAGCTGGAGTGGTTAGGGCTCATCGTGGGTGAGCTGAGAGCCTGAGAAATGCCTCCACCCCTCTGAGAAAGGAAACCAATCAGGAGTGTAACACCCCCTCAGAGTGGTAGGGCTGTATTTATAACTGTCAGCAGCTATATACATTTTATTTGAATTCTTTTACAGTACAGCAAGCCCTCCCCCCTGCCTCTGTTGCTAAGATACATTACCATACTTCTGGGGAGAGTGATCCCAGCCAGAGAAGTGTATAGTTTTCAAAGTATAGAAGATACAGCATAGCCTTTAGGTCCTCAAGTGAAAACTTGTCTTTTTGTCAAATTTTGTTTGTCCTTTTTTTTTCTGCAGATGCAGATGAGCCTCACAGCACATGTGTATCGGACAGCTGCTGCATGTGAAGTGGTGTACCTGTAGCCTTCCTGTCCACCCATCACATCATTGCAGCCAGGCCTGTGTTCCTACAAAAGTGTCTGGTGAGCCTTTTGTCTGGCCTCATCTTTCCTTATTTACCTAAGAATTTGGCGAGGCTCAGGCTGTACTGTGTGCAGGTGAGCAGACCTAGCGTGTGTGAACAATGGCAGGAAGGGGACTTATAAGAGCAATGTAAACAGCTGCTTTTGGAGACGACATTATAAACTCCTCCCAGAGAGCTGCACCTAACTGCACAAACTGTTCCTTGGAGAGGAAATCATCTGTATGCCATGCAGCCGCATTCAGTGTGCGCATTTATTTGTTTGTGCACCACATTCACAAAATAAATGAAATGCTGGAAATAGATACAAATAAAGGAGTGTCTGGACTCCTTATTTTCTAGAATACTTCAACAATCTTTTTTTTTTTTTCCCTGTATTTTTTTTATATCAAGTATGTATTCTTTGAGTAAATAGTTTTTAAAAATCTTTAAATATTGGTCTATGAGAATAGGTCTTTTTAAAAAGTCATTCGTTCACATACAAATTTGCAGGTGTATCTTGACTTTGATCAAAGTCTACATTCATTTGCATTGATGGTATTGTGGTACTTTAAACCTTGAACAACTTCAAAGAGAATTAACATATGTCTCTGTAACATAACTTTCCATCAGTATTTACAGAATGCAGCATATCGTAAACATGTAACCGTACTGGACAAGGTATAGTAACGAGGACCGAGGGACAGTTGGTATACGGAGATGCTAGAACAAGGCTGTTGGGAAAACAGGAATGGAGAAAAAGGCTGAAGATGCAGAGAAAGTGCTGGAGCTGAAAGGAACAGAGGAACTCTGGATAGCTAAAGAGAGATCTCTTTCCAAAAAGGGAAGTTATTAGGGGACTGCTCAGACTGAAGTGGTTCTCAGCTGTGCCTCCGAAGAAGACAGGCTGACCTATGCTATCATTATGCAGTGATGGGGGAAGATGGACACAAAATAAAGACTTCTGTTCTAAAATTGCATTGTCTACTTTCTGTGTTCCTACTGTTAGCATAATCAATACTTCAGTTTTAGGAAGACTGATTGCTCTTTGCCACTATTTGCACACCAGTATGGCAAGAAACACAGATGGATCTGCAGTGTGCAAATGGTTAATCTGAAGAGTACAAGAGCATTAGGAGAGGAGGGGTTTTGTTCTTCTTGGACCTCACTGGGAAATGATTTTCTCTGTTTGTGGTCTTGCATCAGCTTTTTCATACTTTGGGCCTAGTCCAGTGAAATGCTGCTGGCAAATGACAGAGCGAGTGGCAATGGAGACCACACGGTTTGGCTCTGTTGTGTGTCTGCCAAGGCAATGAACAAGCTGGCTGTCCTGTGCGATGGATGAGGGATGTGCCACACAGGAGAGCTGTTCCAGCAGTGCTCCTAGGGCTCTAGTAACATCTCCTGTGCCAAATGGCTGTCATGGCCATGGGCTGTCTGGGGCCTAGTTTAAGGACTGAGCATATGCACAGTGTGTAGAACTCATCCAAAATTAATCTTGTGGCTGAAGAAAACATGGTTGGGGATGTAGGCGGGAATGTTTAGTGACCTTTCTCTTTACTGTGGGTAGAGTATCTTAGTAGGGGTGTTGTCTTTGATCACTGTCTATGCAAATAGATTTCTGATTGATTATGTATCCATTTGGCTACAGCTGAATTATGTGAGATGTTGAAGATCCAACAGTCTTCTCTTAAAGCTCCATTTAAAAACCAAGTAAAATGTAATTCGTAGTTGCTGCTGCCAATGCTGAAGCCTGGCTGAGCTGAACTCAGGCAATATCCCAAGACTTTGTTTTGTGGTAGAGGCTGTCACCCAGATGGGTGCAGAGGTCCCTATTCTGTGTCTTCCCCCCTGGAGCAAGGTCCTTTACCTCAGCAAGATTCCTCAGGATATGAACTTCTCTCCATTTGGAGCATAAGGCCCATTCTCCCATAGAAAACTCCATGCCCCAAAATGTTTTCTTTCTCCCCTGGGCCCTCAAGCCTTCTTCTCTGCCACGCCTCATCCCTTCGTCAGGGAAAAAGTGGTGTGCCACCAACCAAAGGTTGGAGATTTGGAAAAGAGCTGGTTTTCTGCTTGTACTCTGGCTAGAGTGGAGAATCTGCCTGGATGCCACCATTCCTCCTTTATGGGAAGGTGCAGGAGCAAAGGAATGGGAGGTAGAACTACAGCTGCAGCTCCAAGTGTCTCAAAGCAAGGCTCAGATACTTTAGGCTCAAATAGCAGCACAAGGCAGAGGTCAAGATTAGGGTCTTGGACATCCTGTTAAAACAATCCTTTGCGTATGTTTAGTACCATGTTTTGTGCTTTTTATATCACCTGTGGTCTAAATCTTGCTAACTGTGTTCCTGGTGTAGCTCATTGCTAACTGGGAAGGTGGGTATTTGAGTTTCTGCCCCACATCGGAGGCAGACTGCAGAATTCCTGTTGAATGTATTGACCACTCTTAGAAAAGTGTTGTTTCTCCTCAGAAAGCTCTGTGGGCTTCCTCAACTCTATCCTGTGGCACCATGGAAGAAATTATTTCTGTGTTAGACCTTAAAATGATCCAATATCGACCTTCTGATTCCAGACCTTCCTACACCACAAATAGGCAATGGTTATAAATTTATAAACTATGAAAAATTAAACATGCAGTGAACTTTAACAGCGCTTTAAAAAACACCGCATTCAGAGCTGGCACATACAGCTGAGATTGCTCAGATACTTTCATAACAATGTGGGGCTGCAATCCACATGGCCCAGTACTGGTGTACTATTCATTTATTGTTAATAGTAAGAGCAGAAATGCTTGCTAGTTAGTGAATGTTCAGGAAAATAGTAAGCTGGGTCAAGATTTTTCAGAAGTGCTTAGACCTCAAAAATATTTACTGGGGAATGAAGGAGAAGGGATACAGAGTCCCCTGAAAGTCTGGGCAATAGTCACTTTTGGGAGGTAAATGCACAGAGTATGATTTTGTTCCAGTCCGTCTGTGTGCCAGATGTTCTACAGGGAGGTTGCAGGCATGTTCCTGGCTGCAGCCTGCCTAGAAGCTGCAACCAGGAACTGTTTTTAAATAAGCTTGTCATTTAATGGGTATGTGGGTCTGTATTTGTGCCCATCCTTGGAGACACTGAGGAATATTATAATGGACCAACTTAAAGTTGGGAAGTTGCTGGCTATCTTTGTTTTCTTTGTGGTATTCTGTGTAACAAATTCATTCTGAAAAGTTCAAGCAATAATTGATCTCATGCGTGCTAAAATCTGTTCCTTCAGCCTGCCTTTATAGCTTACATTTTAGTTCACGTTTCATTATCACTCTGATGCTGACCATGACAGAGTCTCTGAAGACTGGATGTAGCAGGTATATTTTGCTATAATCTATAAAGATCTGCAGTTTCATTAATTTATGTTAATTTATAATCTTCAACTCAGTGACTGCCAGTTGGACATGGAGTTTCCTTCCTTTCCTCTCCTCCTGGACCATTGAATTACTGGCTTCTAGTTTAGGTATACCAAGGTGTAGGAAGCCAGGAAAGGAAGGCAAGAGACCAGCATGGCTGCTGGTCAAACTGGAGAGCAAGAAGAAAATGCTCTGGCAGTGGTAGCAGGGACAGGTATCCAGGGAGGAGTAAAGGGATGCTGCTAGGCTGTGTAGGGACGAGGTCAGGAGAACCAAGGCCCGACTGGAACTGGACTTGGCAAGAGGTGCAAAGAAGAACAAGAAAGGCTTCTACAGGCATATGGACTGGAAAAGGAAAGTTCAAGAAGGCGTTCCCCCCTTAGCTCTTGCCCAGGCCTCATGAGCTTCAAGAAAGCCAAGAACAAGGCCTTGGGTTGCAACAATCCCCGCTATCAATACAAGCTGGGGGATGAAAGGATTAAGCAGAGCCCTGCCAAAAAGGACTTGGGCGTAGTAGTGGTTGACAAGCTGGACATGAGCCAGCAGTGTGCCCTCACAGCCCAGAAAGCCAACTGCATCCTGGGCTGCATCCAAAGCAGTGTGGCCAGCAGGGCAAGGGAGGTGATCCTGCCCCTCTGCTCTGCGCTGGTGAGACCCCACCTGGAGTGCTGCGTCCAGATGGGGAGTGCTCAGTGCAGGAGGGACATGGAGCTGTTGGAGGGCATCCAGAGGAGGGCCACAAAAATGATCCAAGGGATGGAACACCTCCCCTGTGAGGACAGGCTGGGAGAGCTGGGGCTGTTCAGCCTGGAGAAGAGAAGTGATAGCGGCCTTTCAATACCTAAAGGGGGGCTACAAGAGAGAAGGGGACAGACTCTTTAGAAGGGCCTGGTGTGATAAGACAAGGGGAAATGGTTTCAAACTGAGAGAGGGGAGATTTAGACTAGATATAAGGAAAAAGTTTTTTACACTAAGGGTGGTGAAGCACTGGCACAGGTTGCCCAGAGAGGTGGTGGATGCCCCGTCCCTGGAGACCTTCAAGGTCAGGCTGGGCAGGGCTCTGAGCAACCTGATCCAGCTGTAGGTGTCCCTGTGCACTGCAGGGGAGTTGGACTGGACGGCCTTCAAAGGACCCTTCCAACTCAGATGATTCTATGATTCTGTGATTTTATGCTAAATGCTAAAGGCTGAGTGTGAATCACAGGCTTCAGGCTAAGTATCTGAGTGACACCTGGATGAAAGAGAACTTGGAATGACAATTTAGGTATGCGTATTTAGTAGAATTAATTAATCTTTTTTTTTGTTGTTTTGTTTTATTTTGTTAAAGGATTATTTGCAGTCGGATAATGAGCTCTTTATTTTTGATTTTTGGCTTTCTATTGTTGAAAAAGTACTTTGTTTATACAATTTGCATTGTTTTATCTGAAATAGCAGCAGAGATATGGTTAGTCTTCATCCCACTGGAAACAAAATTTTTACACTTATCCCAGTAACCTTGATATAAATCTATTCTGTGTCTCACTTCTTTCTGATCAAAAAAACAACCCAAAACTCGAGCTCTTTACTTCAAAATTCTTTGAGAGATTAAAGTTCTCCTGTCAGGCACATAAAGATGAACATGTGCATGAAAAATGAGTATGTTACTGGCAAACAGTCCACAAGCTCTGAAATATTCGTGGCCTCTAAGCCAGAGGGAAAACCCAGCACATCTAAGAAAGGTTTGTAGCTATCAGCGTGGCAAAATAAGGTCTTATTATTATCCTTCTGGGCCTCTGGAGACACCTGAAATGCTTTACTGGAGCTAGAGAAAGGTGAAATGGAATTGTGTTTTACAGAATCAACTCCAATAGCAACTATAATGTTAGTTCATGGTGTTCCAGGGTATATTTAGCCTTTTGAGTGTTATTGCTAATGATAAGCCCCAAATGCTACTTAAAACTCACACATACTTTTGAAAACTGATAATGTGCTGTTTTCAGTGGTGAATGTTGAGCTTTCTGCAGGATAGAGCTAAAAGACAGTTTAGGTACTTTAAGGTTAAACAAGTCAATCAGTAAAACAACTGTTGTTCTACAGTTGCCTGGTAATGACGGTAGGTGAAATGGTCCGGATAAAATATGTCCTATGGCAAAACACTACGATCCCTCTCTAAAAAAATGAGAAAGATCCATGATCTTAGAAAGTGCGATTACATTATTAATGTGTAAAACGTTACATGCCTTTGAACTTCAATTTTTCTCTGTCTTTACAAAAGTTCATTATTCCTCGTCAGATACAGGCTTATAGGTCTTCTCATTTTTTATGTCTACTGCTGTTTGTTTGAAGTATCCAAGAATGAGAATAATTATGCTTGCCTTTTTGTATTCTTTGTTTTCGGGAAACAATGCATCAGAGAGGCTGTTTCAGAGGTGCAAACTCTCACAGGCAAACAGCCAAAAAAGGCAGAAGTCTGGAAACAGAGCTGGAAAATCTTCAGGTGATTCTTCCCTCATTTATTATTTTAGAGCCCACTAAGGTAAGCCAGACTGATTTATTGCTGATAAGGGCAATATTTGGCTATTCTATTTAATTTTTTTTTTCTTTAATCTTTAATAGCTTATACTGTTACTTATGATGGACATTAAAAATATATATTACTTGGAGATGGTTGCATGAGTTCTGGTTGATAATGCCCAGCACCTCCAGTCAGAGAAGCTAATACCTTTGTTAAACTTAGAGGCTGAAATTTTTCAGGCTGCAAATCTGCCAGAGACTTGTCCTATTTTGTGCAAGTTTGTTTCTAGCCTTCTGGAGAAAATGCACTGGAGAAAAACAGATTATTCTGTAGCTTAGAAAGAATTAGTCCATTTTTTTTATTTTTTTATTTTTTTTTGTAAAGTGCAGATGTGGAATGCCTGGGTACTAGAAAAAAATAATCAGAAGAAAGTTGCCTATCTATGAGGTTGTTTTCTTAAAAACAAATCTGAGCATAGTCTAGGTACTGCCCTCTATAAAAAACAGTAGCAACCTATCTAGTAGATAATTTCTTCCCAGGACCCCATTTACATTGAACATGTTCCACCTCTTTATTGGTCTTTGCCTTCAGTCTTGAGAGCTCTGTTTGTTCCTTGAGTGGGGCTCAGGAAGACTTTCTTTGGAGTTACTGCTGTTGGGCACTGCAGCGCTGGATGCAGGACCAGAGACTGCGGAAGTGACAATACGCCTCCGAGGAGAAGGCAGCTTCCACACAGGGCTTGGTCTGGCAGGCACAGGGCTGAGAACAGGAGAGTTGTGACAGGGCAAATAGAAATGGACCTGCATAGCAGCATGGTTCAAGGGGGAAAAAGGGATATGTATGCAGGAATGGCAAGAGCAGGCTATCAGCACAGAGCTACAGAGATGAAGAGCCAATGGTAACTTTAAAACTCTTCTTATCCTATGAGGATATGAGTGCATGAATCCAACATGCCTCAGACAAAGTAGATTGTTTTTGAAAAAATAATTCCCTTTTTTTTTTTTTTTTTTGAGAAAGAGCAACTAGACCTTCTGGATTCTTACAGGCATGTCATTGCTTTTTCCTTCATTGTCTCTCTCCTGGATGAGTTTATTGACTGCATTTTAATGCCTTTTGAAGAACACACAAAAAAACCTTGTGGTACTCTCGTCTCCATGGCAAAAGTTCAGCTGTTATTGCTTTTGAATATGAATTTCAGGATATAGTAGTGATAATCCTATTAGTCTTTCCAGGAAAAAAAAAATGAAATAAATGTTGACTCAGTGTTGGAGGTAATCTCCTTTATTGTACTTGTATGAGAATACACGTTTCAAAGAAAAAAAGCATTGAAGAGTGGCTCATCTTTCCAGGGTCTCAGAAAGGCTGAAGTTCTGCGTTTTGATCATATAAAAGGACTGAGTAAGTTTTAGGTTACCTTGCATTTGCAGTACCCTTACCCACATCCTGTGCTATATAAATATATGGATATAACACATGAGAGATGTAACGTGGTGCAGGTTCACTCTACAGCGTATCAGCAGACTCTGCTTTATATAGTTCATAATAACCACCTGAATTTGTAGGAAAGGTGGCAGGAATGCCTTCTGCTGGGTGACCTTTGCAAAAGTGTCTGCCTGCTGCTACATGTAGTACCTTGGAAGGTGGTGTTTACTGCACTGGTTCTCTCCAGGGAACTGGGAAAGAGGACACAGCAGCTCTTTGAGGCTTGGTAGAAGATAATCAGAGATGTCACTTCCTGCTCCATTCCTGCCAGATACAATTAGAACTTTTGCTGAGGAGAACATCATTTAGGGATTGCACTCAAATTTTGGAGAGGACTCTGAGAAGTGAAATACTTCATTTTCAGCAGTGGATGGCATAAACAGAATGCAGAAACTAGTAATGGAGTAGAATTTGTTTTTCTTGCAATGAATACAAGGTTTAAAGTGTTTATTGACTTAAAAAGAAAAACTGAACAAACAGAATAAAGAAGAAAGCATGCATGGCTGCTTTGAAGGAAAGAATGTTTTTATTTCATACTTTGAAGAAATTGTTCAAGTAGTTCAGCTGTGTAAAAATGTGACCCCTCTAATGCTGCCAAGGGCAGTGAGATCAGGGATAATCTGCCAAGGAAATGCAGCTCACGCAAGCTAACAGGAAAGTTTTAAACTTACAACACCATTTTTTTTTTT
>VXAV01004466.1:446123-484807 GCA_013399715.1 Alectura lathami
TTTCCACATGAACCACACGGAGCAAGAAAAAGGCTACAACAGTGTGCCATATAGCTGCCTGGAAGCCTGGAGGCAAAACCTAACTGTGAAAGTCAAAGTAAAATACATCTGGTTTGGGGATTCACCATACTGTTTAGGGTCCTGATTTTATCTTAAACCTTCTGTTATTTATTGCATGTCTGCAGCACCCAGCTCCCACAGACAGGTACTTTTGGTGCAAGTCTCTTCTTTCTTTCTTTCTTATTTTTTTTTTTTTTTTTTATTTTTTTTTTTTCTCTTAAAGGACAAAGCAGTGGGATTNTTTTAACGTTTGCTTTTAGCCTTAACATTTCTAGAGGAAAGAACTTTTGATGTGAATAGGTCTGAAAGGTTCATAAACTAGAATGGGGTCACAGTATGAAGTTTTTTTCACTTTTTTATTTTTTAGATTACATCATGATTTTTATCCATGTTCTTGTTTTGGGGGACAGGTGATTTATCATTTGCCTTTGTATTTAGAATTTGACAGTATTCAGTGGAAATAGCTCTCATTCCTGCCAGAGGTGGGGAGATGTGGAAGGATCACGTCTTTTGATAGGCCTTTGTAGCAGGAGGAACAATGGGACAGAGGAGTATTTCCATGCTAAAGTCACTGACGGAGCTTTGTTTACATGACACAACTATTAGGGGAGAGGCAGAGTCGTGTGCAAACTAAAGAAACTGAAAGAGAGTTCTGAGACTGAAAGAGAGTTCTGAGAAACTATTTCTTGTGCTTGCATGCCTGAGAGGATAAAGATCTCTTAAAATGCTCTTAGCTGTAGCTAAGTCTTGAGTGGGCTTATGCCTCTAGTTCAGAGGTGTCAAGCTTGGAGACCTGTAATAGGGCACACTAGCTCTTTACAGACCTGTAAGAATGGCTGGCTCCGCTGTGCAATTCAGTGAGGCACAGCTGCAGGGATTTAGACCAAGCATTTGATCCCCTGTCTGGCTTACATGACCCAGCACAGAACAGGGGGAATTAATGACAAAGCTGCTTAGAAAGAGACAGGATACACTTAGGGTAATGGGAGCCTGAAAAACCCAGGCTTTTTATTTGGGGGATGACAGTGCAGAAAGGCGAGTCAAATGATAGGAACTGGTCAGGAGATTTCTCACTAGGGTGTCATGATGCTCATTAGCCTGGAAGGCAAGACCAGCCTGAGGCCACGTTCAATTTGTTGTGAAAACAGCTGGCCTAGTTCAGCGGCTCTGGCAGCTGCTACTCTGGCACCGCAGGAGACTATCTAGTTGCAGAAGTCTTTTAGCCCGTGTAGGGGAGTTCTTTAGTTTTAATGTCAAATTACAGAACACAGCTACAGTGCTTTTGGACCTTGGCCAGTATGTGTGTATGTTGCTATGTTGAACCAGGTGGATTTGCTGGTCTCGAGAACTTCTGTCCTGTGGTCCCCTGAAAGCTGTAGACATGCTGGATACAACCTGTGGGACTTCTGTCTCTGGTACTGCAGGGTGTCATATTGTCTACACTCCCAAAATAGCTCAAGGAGGAAATAATCTTCAGGAGAAAAATCTCCTGGTAGTTTCTTCCATGTCCCAAAGAATTGTTTAGGTAGACTTGCTGCTGGACTGTATTATGAACAAACCATAGGAAGTGGCAGCTAGTCTAGTCAGTCTAGTTTAGGATAAGGAGATGGGAGGGAAGAGACTTGCACATGCTTCTCACCTAACTGCAAAAGCAAGGGAAGGATTGTTTTAGGGTGCCTGCATGCCCCTCTGGGCAAAAGTTGCAATGTGTCATTCCGTGGTGTAAGCAGTGGGTTCATTTTCCTCACAGACATACTCAAAAGCCATGAACCCCTTATACGGATTTTAGGCATCTCAGTTCAACCTATGATCCTGAGCACCATCTGCTTTTTTTCTCTTCTCTCCTCCTGTCTCCTGACATTTTCTTCCACTGAAATATATCTGAATGAACATCTCTGTGTACATGGGTACAAAATCGCCTCAATATAGTAGAATCATGGAAAAATCTGGCTGGATAGGACTGCTGGAGGTCATGGAGAACAGCTTCTGGCTTACAATCAGACTGTTCCTGACCCTAGCTCAGGTCAGCTGGGGTTCTCTCCAGCCAAGTCCTTCTGTAAATCTCTGAGGACGGAGAATCCATGATCTCTCTGGGCAGTGTGTATCAGTGGTGTGCCATGCTCTTATATATATTCAACCTGAACCTCAACTTCCAAGTGGGAATGCTGTGGGAGATGGTGTCAAAAGCCTGACTAAAGTAAAGATGTGCTACAGCCCCTGCTCTCTCCCCATCCATGTAGCCAGTCATCTTGTTGTAGAGGGCAGTGAGGCTGGTCAGGCATGATGTGCCTGTGGAATTCCTTGCTGAGTGTCCCTTTCTTATCCTTTGTGTGCTTAGGAATGGATTCCAGGAGGCAGTTCTCTGCGATTCTTCCTGAGTGGAGCTGAAGCCAACAGGCCTATAGGTCCTTGCGCCCTGTGCTCATCTCCTTTTGGGACTGGCCTTATGACAGCCTTTTCCTGGCAGTCAGGTCACCTTCCCTGATCGTCATGATTTTGCATAAATTGTTGGCAGGGGCCTTGCTGTCACATCAGCCAGCACTTGCAGATCTGGGTTAGTTTTTCTGAACAATCTGTAACTAGTTGCACTCTCATTGCTGGCTATACTTCTGCTTCCCAAAATCTGTAATAAGCAGAGAGGAATCAGACAAGGCTTTAACTTTGAAGACTAAAGAAAAAATAAGCATTGAATACATTGATTCTTTTTGCATTGTCCATCTCTGTGTGAGCACTGAAGTATACGCTGTCTGTGCATGTACAGGTGAGATGTTCTCAGGAGGTTGTTACTGTAAATTGCTGCTGATGATTTAAAAAACAAACCAAACCAACCAAACAAACAAAAACAACCAGCTTTGCATTGCAGCAGATTGGGCCTGTTCATGGTACTCAAAATTATGTCCTAGCTGAGGTGCAGTGTGTTCTGTCTGAAAATGTCTATTGAAAATTTCTTAGGCAAACTTCATTTTGATGAAACAACCACGCTCTACAATTGTGGCAAACTCAAACAAATGTGCATCTGTATTAAATGCTTTCCTTAAGATCTTTTATCATTTCAGAGCACTGATAATGACCATGGTTCAGCTGATGTGTGGTAATTTGTTAAGCTGCAATACAATGTATTCGTCAGAGTGCTTTGGAGGAGGCTGCTCAAAAGTAATGTGAGAGAGTTGGATTGGTCTTCCTTCATCTTTAGGACACTTGTTATGTTTAGGGCTTTTGTGTTCCCACCAGGATGAGGGCAACATAGCTGTGTGTGACTTACATCCTCCTTTTTTTTAGTTCTAGTAATGAGTAGTGATCTAAACAAGAATAGACTGGGGCACTTTTCTGTCATTTGAAACAAGAGATAACAAATTATCTGAGAGATCAGAACAATTTGATGAATGTAGACCATAAGTGCAAGACAAAGGCATGCTTCTGCACAATGGGAACCTTAAACAGAGTGCTTATGTAACTTAGTAAAGAGTTTAGAATCAAAGAGCTGAAGATAATGAAACAAGTCCCTTTTTTTTGAAACTCTTTCCCACTTCAAAGAACAAGAGGTTTCTTTATGAGAATGAAAGGCAGTGAATTCACAACAAACAAGTCAAACCACAAGTGCTTTGTGTAATAGCAACCTGTTGCAGGCAACAGAGCTGAAGGGCTCATTTTCTCATAGCGTAGGAACGGCTGTGCTGAGGGCGTGTCAGGGAAATCACACCGGCCATGCACTTCCTGAGCTCTGAGCCAGGCAAGTACCCACTCAACACCTGGCGTAAGCCCAAGAGGTTTTGGGGAAGCTCTAGTTACCTGCTTTGCTTTGTGTCCCACGTGCCAGCATTATATCAGTGGACCCTCCTTCAGTGCGAACCAGAAGAAATGCCAAGAAAAGGCCATTGTGTTAGCTCTTCCTGCTGGAACATGAGCCTTGTGTAAGCTTCATGTTGCGTTGTGCTATTTCTGCCCTTCCACAACATCAAAAGGTAAGGTTTGTATCCAGGCTAAAAATATAGCTGGGGATATACCTACTGTTTCAGGACACAAGTTAGCATGCAGAATTAATCACACAAGTAGTACTTTCAGTTGCAGAACTATACTGACAGTTTTCTTGAGAGTATCTAAAGCATAGTAGTTTGGCTAAATACTGAACCTTGAGTTACAAGATTTTTTTTTTTTTTTTTTTCCTAAGTAAGACTTTTTTGTGAAGATTGCAAAACATTTCACTCTCTTTAATAATTAAAAGATTTCTAACTAAATAAATCTCCAGGAGGTCCTACGTGAGGCAATTAGTGCACTGGGGTATTTTCTCCAAGACAATATAGTGATGATTTGCAGTACCAAACCATCAGATCTGCATGTGAGAAATGAAGCAGACTCATGTTTTTTATTATCATCAATACAAACGGGAAAAAAAGAAATTGCCTGTAAATATCTGGTAGTTTTCGTGCCTTTAAGCAAAAGCTAATGGGGAGTAATGGTGCAAAATGTGAAAATACTGATTATTTTGTGTTATTATGTCTCAGAAATGTTAAAGGGCTGACAAATTATTCAATTGGACTATAGTTTTTTGCTGTTTATAAACTGTATCTGGATTCTGCAAATCTATTCAGTGGATCATATAGGTGAACAATTTTCAATGTACATTTGCCCTCTGTGATGTATGGGTGGTTGCACGGTTACATAGTTGCTCTTGAACAGAATTTTCAGATAGTAGAATGCTGAATAGTAAATATTTGTGCTACTGCATTGAAAAACTTGATTGTGCAGGCATTTTGGAGAGAATAGATATTTTTCAAGCATTCACATGAATCAAAAAGCAATTCATTGGAATGTTTATGAACTTCAGAGCAGGGGTACATGAACAGAAAAGAGCATAAGAGTGCTTCAGAACTCAAAGAGGCATTCTTAAACATCACATGGCTGTGCCAGCCTTAGGCCAATGTCACTGCTGTCTCTCTGCTTACTGTTTAATATTCTGGTGATATATGCACTGGGTATTTGGGAAGGCAAAGCATTCCAAGTTTCTGTGTTTGTTAAAATATTTATCACATCTAATGGTTGTAATCTAGGGGATTGTTGGGAACTACAGGCAACTGGGAAAGGGAATGAAGGCATTAAAAATGACTGCCATCCTTCATAGACAAAACTTTTTTCTGTATCTCTCTTCACTGAAGCTATCTTGGAACTGTTTGATTGGATGAATGATCCTGGAGTCAGGGAGATTTTGAGTGAATTGCCACTTGTTAGCTGTTGAGGGACTCCAGATAAAGGCTGGGGAGAGGTATATGCTGCTTTGTAGTTTGTTTACTTGGAATTTCCCAGGTTGCACCAGACTGCAGTGGACAGACTGAGAATAGAAGGTTTGATTAATAAATTACACACTGACTCATCACTAATCTCATGATTCGTTGGCCGTGAAAGAAATACTAGAATTGGGAAGGAGTATCCGTAACTGAGAGTGGTTTGGTACTGAAAGTCCCAGCTAATCTGAATCTGCCTATGATATGAGGTTGATATTTGTTTTTTTACTTGGGCTGCAGGGCAGAATTCCAAAGAGCACGACAGCTAGAGTCTTGTCCTTGAACTGCATTGAGCTGGAAGCTGTGCGCAGTGTCTGTTCAGCCGTGTTTTTTCTCTCATGGTCTTTATCTTCATGTCTACAGTCATGGGAACTGAAACTTTACGCTGCATTTCTTCTCTTACCAGAGAAACATTACTTTGTGTTATGTTAGCTGCCTTGTCTGTAAAAACCTCTGGCATGTTTTAAAATATAAATATCTGGCTAGGAAAAGAATTATTGTGTGGTTAGATATAATAGTATAAAATGAAGAGGAAAGCGTAGGACAGATGACAGGGAAGCTTTTCAATGCAAGGCTTCAAGGGTTTGAGTAGAATTGTTCAAGTAATTTAAAACTAATCTCTGCAATGTCTCAAGACTAGTACCATTTAGAAATATTTGTGATCTCATGCCTGAAAGTTACTGAGCTCTTGTAAGCCCAGTTAATGAGGGCAAAGTAGATATTAGACTCTATTCTTTTTATGTTCCAAGGATTTCTGCAGTAACACATAAAAATTACTTCATAAATAATAACTCATTTTGCGTGTTGTGGTGCGTTAACCTTGGCTGGCTGCCAGGTGCCCACCACATCATTCTCTCACTCTCCCTCCTCAGTAAGACAGATGGAGAAAATAAGATGAGAAAGTTTGTGGGTTGAGCTGAGGACAGGAAGATTGCTCTGCAATTACCATCACAAGCAAAACAGACTTGACTCGGGGAAGATTAATTTACTGTATTGCCAATGAAAAACTGTAGAATAGTGAGAAAGAACAACAGCAATACAAGAACACAAAAACATAACTCCCCCCTCACCCTTCAGCTCTTTCTTCCCAGGCTAAATGTCAGTCCTGAAGTCCTTACTCTTCTACCTCCTCCGCGTCCTGAGCAAAGCAGAGGGGATAGGAATGGGGGCTGAGGTTGGTTCATAACAATTCGTCACCTTCCTCCTCACACTTTTCCTCTGCTCTAGCATGGGTTCCCTCCCACGGGTGCCATCCTTCCTAAACTGATCCCGTGTGGGCTTCCCACAGGCTGCAGCTCTCCAAGCCCTGCCCCAGCACAGCTCCATACCACCAGCACTGGGCCCCATGGGCAGCAGCTGCCCCAGACCTCCTGCTCCACCGCAGACTCCTCTCCATGGACTGCAGCTCTGACCCACAGCCTGCTCCTGCAGGGGCTCTCCATGGGCTTCAGCCTCCTTCAGGCCACATCCCCCTGTGGCACCATGGGCCCCTGCACAGGCTGCATGTGGAGATCTGCTCCGTGTGGTGCCCATGGGCTGCAGGGGGACAGCCTGCTCCACCGCGGGCCTCTGCAGGGAGCTTGTGCTCCAGCCTGGAGCAACTCCTGCCCTCCTGCTGCACTCACCTTGGTGCCTGCAGGGCTGCTTCTCTCACATTTTTCTCGCCTGTCTCCCTCCCTGTTTTTAACACTTTATTAAATATGTTATCAGAGAGGTGCCACCAGTGTTGCTGAGGGGCTCAGCTGTGCCCTGCAGTGGGTCTGTTCTGAAGCTGCCTGGAACAACCTGTGTCTGCCACAGGGAAGCCCCAGCTCTCTTCTCACAGAAAGCACCCTTGGACACCCCATCCCCAACTACCAAAACCTTGCTATGTATACCTAATACACATGTGCTGGCCTAAACCTTAAGATTTCTTAGCAGAAGGGACTTTTGAGTATCTAAAAGCTCTGCAGGTTGTTTTGTGGGCGTGCTGTAGGGGAAAAGTTTGATAGTGTTTGTTTCAGTTTGGGTGTAAAACAGGCAAATGAGTAAAAAACTTTATTTTAGCTTGGATTAGACTCTGAGGGTTAGATTGATGCTAAAGTATGTTTATTTAAAATATTTGGTTAGCTATGCTCTCACATCTTAGTAGGAGAAAATTCCAAATATGTTACCTAATTAACAATTGGACAGCAGTAACTGTTTCAGAGAAGGAAATATTTGCTGGTGGACTTTGATTTGCTTCAGCTGCTGTAAAAATGAAGCTACAAGAGAGGACCCCTGGTGTAACCTCTTATCACCCAAGGAAGTGCAGCCACCTGGTCAGAGGGACTACTGACTCAGGAGGTACTCATTTGGGTGAGTGGTTCATGACAGACCACATTACTTACTTGGCTTTATAACTTCTCTGCTGTGGGAAGTCAGCTGTCATCAGGTCTCCCTTAAGTCTGGAAGGGTAATATTTAGAGACATAGTTAGGGCTAGCCCATAAAGACATAACATTACCTTGCAGAGCCATTACCATTAAATAATAAATTAAATGAGAGTTAGTGTTATCTTTAGCTTCTGCCTTGAACAACTTCATTGACTATTATTAGAGAACAGCTTGGGAAAGTGAAAAATTTCTTTTTTTGTTTGATGTTGCAAAATATGCAACGTCATTCTTGACCATGAAAGGAAATTAATAAATTGTTAGCCACTTGTGCAGATCTTGGAGCATTTGAAGTGAGGAGGGGCTGCACTGAGAGAACAATCATAAGTTGTAGAGTTAGGACAGATGAGAGCTGCTGAGGACTGGGTTTGAGCTTGTGCGGAGGTAACTCTGTGATCTGAGAGAGAGTCTCTCAGTCTGACAGTTTCTCCATACTTGTGCCAAGCTGGTGAAATTTTCAAGGGGTTACCAATCATGCGTGATGCATAGTTTACGGATATTTATATTACTGAGTGAATCAGATCTGAGAACAAAGTGAAAGATAGCTGTTGTAGTCAGTGAAATGACAAATGATGAAGGTTATAAAGGATGGTGCATTTTAAAGTAATCTCAGTGAAAAATGGTGTAGGAAATACAGGCTCCTTGCATTCTGGTGTATCAAGTCACCCACCTCAGCTTCTAATTCAAGTCATGAAACTACTTACAACAGTACTTTCCTTTGATGAAGATAATATTATGTGTATGAGACAAAACTTAATTTCTGTACTATCTGGAATATTTTCCAGTAAGCATTTTGTTATGTGTTGTGATTTGTGGAGAAATAATTTTTTTTAAGCAAGATGGGTGGTCAGTGTGTTGATACAGAACCTCATGAAAAACCAGGACACAAGAAAATGGACCACTTAGATCATCTCACTCAAAACTGCCAGACTAGCAATGGTATCAGACCTAGTAGGAACTGTGTGGAACAACTCATGCAGTCTTTGTTTTGAAGAAGAAAGAGCTTTCATTTTTCTTCTTGAGGCTAGTGAGTCCTCAGAGGTCTAGCAAAACTGGAAATGTTACTGTTATCAGATCAATGGAAGAACCTGATGTACCTATTGTGGTCTGCTGTTGGCAATTCATTCAACCTGGTGAATTGTCTGTGATACTGAAAGTGGACAAGGGGTCAAATCCCTTAAAGACACAAACTTTCAGTTCAGAATAGTGACTATGATGTGGTATATTGAGAGGATTGAATCTCTGATCTTGGCTTTAGTGACCTTCCTGCACAGGAGTAAATCTAAAGCGTTCTCTCTCTTCTCCCTGGGAATGTTGACTTCTCTACATTCTGGTTGTCCTGACCAGTAATTATATTTCTAAATGAACAACATTGTCCTGAGACGTGCAAATGAGACAACCAGTTCAACTGATAAGATCTCAGACACTCACTCTATAATCTTGCCCTTGTGACTTGAATGCCTTCTTTTTCAGAAGAGAACACTTGAAAGCACTGTGAATTTTTGTGGTTGTATGTTTGCATACTATGTGAAAGAAGAACACCGTTTATCTGTACAGCAATTTAATTGCCTTTACACACGTGAACAAAACAACAAGGTAGGGGTATCTTTTGTTAAGCTTATTTCCAGACATAGATTTTAAAAGATGAAACCATCAGCTTCTGTGTGGAAAAGTGTTTGGGTTTTGATATTGATTACATATAAAAAGTATAAGTAAGCAGAATGACAATTTATATTTGAGTAATAACCTGTGTCATTTTGCATTCAATTTTTAGCTATGCCTATTTTCTCACAAATAAACCCATACAAACAGAAAACTGATAAAAGATCTTTCATGGATTTCTCTAAAAAAGCTACATACAGTCCTTTATTTGTTAAAGAGAAGTCTAACTGAAAATAATATTCACTTTCTGCTCATGTAACTTGGTCATGTTTCAGGATGCATTCTTGTCTTCTGTTACACTAAAGAAGGAAGAATCCAAGCCCTCTAATGCAGGTCAATTCTTGCCCATTCCCACCAGATGTCAGTATGATATAGATAAAAACAGGCACCAGCACAGGAACAAATACTTCATCTCTGCAAAGCTTTTCTGCCAGAATTTTAGTCATGTAAGGCACATTCATCTCTTCAGGGCCAGGATAACGGAGTCTAGGGAACAATCCTTGCTCTGATGTTGCTGGCACTCACCCAAGATGCCAAAATCCCAAGGACGAGTCCCTAATTTTAAACTCGGGGCAGAGTCTGGCGTGTAGGGGTGTTCCATACTCAGGACAGCTAACAGGAAGAACATTGCATTTGTTTAAGTGTATCTTGTCTTTTTTTTTTTTTTGGTCTTGCTGTTATCCATGATAAATGATTTTGGCCAAAATGTAAAACACAAAACAAAACAAAAAATGATGCTTTTTCTTCTCTCTAGCATCCCCTAGAAGTTTGTAACTCTAGACCAGTAATAACAGTTACCTGGAATATATTGTCCTTACAAGGCTCAAGTTTTCCAGTGTTTTCTATAGCATTCCAACAGCTATTTCCCCTGTCTTGTCTCTGAAATTGGCCTTAAAGTAATCTGGAAGTAAAGCTGTGGCTGTGTGGCAACTGTGCTGCTTTGAACACTGGGAGAAAGAAATTAGAAATCTTCTTGTGGAACCATTTGTTTGCTTGTTTTTCATTCACCTTTTCTCATTCTTGGCAAATCAGGTCACTGGAGGCTCCTGAATCCTGCCTGCATGGGTGACAGCAATGTACCAAAAGGAAGGTGCTGCTAGAAAATTACAAATATATATATATATATTTTTTTCCCTACATGAGCGAGGATTCCTGGCCAGAGTTAACTGTGCCTGGGATCAGTAGGTGGACATTTACTGTGAGAGACATAGGGACTTTACAGCTCCCCTTTCAATTTTTATTTATTATTATTTTTTTTCCTCATACTCTGTGGAAATATCTGCTGTTCCGCATCCTCTTTTATTTTATGCACAGCTTCATGACTTGGGCTCCTTCTTGTCCTATGGGAGAGGAATCATGGATGTAGGTGGAGATTGGTCACTTTCTTTACATCAAGCTCCATTTGTCACTGTTTCAGCAAGGTAGGGTTGGAAAGGACTAGGCAGGGTTTCGAAGCCTCACCATCTCAGACAATTAGCTATAGTGTTTAGGCCAGGAAAACCCAGGGAATATTCATTGAATGCCCTACAAACTCACATATTCCCCAGCACCTTGTAGCAAGTTGAAGAACTTTTGTGCAAAAGATGCAAAACCTTTGAAGAGCAAAAAAAAAAACAAAAACCAACAACAAACCAACTGGATAGTTGCTTATCTCCTTATGATCCTGGGGAAGAGGTCAGGATACATCTTCCATCTAGAGCCCTCCTGGCCTTAAAAGAAATATTTTTGTCTACCCTCCTTTGTGGGGAAAGACAGTTCCAGAGATGGGAACTGACTCCCTTCAGATCAACACAGTCTGCATCTTCCATAGTCCTAATCGAAGCTTGGTCCTTCTCCCATCGACAGACTGGGTGAGGCACGAACAGCATGGCATTGTTTGTATTGTGCAAACTCTGACATTCATTTCTCAAAATTACTGAGGAGTGTTGTGTAGCAGACTTTTTTGTATGCCTCATTATACTTTTTTTTGGCTAGTGTATTGCAGGCTGCCATATGGCTCAATATAAAAATCTCTATGGGTATCTGCTGTCTCTCATAACACATAAAGATATGTTAATTAACACTAATTAAATCAATCTAAAACATATATGAAACATAACCTTACAAATTAGATAATTGAAGTATGTTGGCCAGGTCCTTAGCTTTTGGCTAAATGCTGACTGTTCAAAGGTGATGCCTCATGAAATAGTACTTTCATACTCTGTGCATGCTTACGCTCTGTGGATATTCCTAGTGCTGATGAGTTTTCTTACTCTTTGAAGGTACAGGAATAGGTATGTAAGAACATGCCGTCATTCTGAGCACAGCTAGAAAAACTAGTTACAACAGAATAGCATTTCCTTATGATATTCTGAAGGGGTGAATTTTGTTCTTGAGTATGCTTCTGAAGGTAGTGGCCAGTTTGGATTCACAGTCTGAACCTGGCCTATGCTGTAGCGAGGCTGAGTTTAGAACCTGAGTCAGGAAGTAGGAAATAGAAGATGGATTTGCTTAAGTGACTATATTTGGAAAGACGTTCAGAATACCCAAAAGGCAGAAAGTATTGTCACAGGCAAAACATCTCTACTCAAGGAATTTCACTTACCACTATTTAACATGATTCAGATATTGAAAAAAGACAGGAAGACAATTAAACATGCAATTAGAGAAACACCCTTCCTCTACCTCTCCAGCATCAGCTTCAGCCCAGCACCTCTCTTCTTCTCTTCCCTGTCTCTGTTTTCTTTGTCCCTGTGTGTTACAGTAAGTCCCTACCAAAACCTCTGGGGAGACAACAGGCACACAGGAGGTGGGGTCAGGGTGAAATGTTTTTATTTTATTTATTTATTTATTTTCCTGTTAAGTCTTGTTTCTTGCTCTTTTCTTCTACTGCTCTCTGCTTGGGCGAGGGATCCTCTATGAGCTGCAGTTCTTTCAAGATGCTCTGGCATGACTTATGCCTTAAGGATGCCCCTGCCCTGCGGTAGTTCACCTACAGCCATAGTTCCTTTGGGGTTTCCTCACCCCAGCATTGCTCACCCATAGCCCCAGTCTGCCCTGGGTGTTCCCGCTCCACTGTGGGCTAGCATTCCTCAGAGGGAAAGCCTCTGGCAAGCAGTGCCTCCTTCTAGCAGGGCATCTCCAGCCATGTCCTGAGCAACATCCTCCATGTGCCCTCCCTCTTTCAATCCTCCAATCTGTCTTTCCACATTTCTCTTTATAGGGCTCCTTTGGTGCGTCCTCCCATGTCTCCTGCCACCATTTCTTAAATGTCTGAGCACAGGTGCCATGTGTTCCTCTGGCTGGTTAAAATTTTAGGGTATGGATTGCTTTCTTTTGTTTCACAGCTGTCTTGACCTGGCTGTGATCAGCCCAGGGCAGTTCATGGCCTCTTCCCACACAGGTCACCCCTGCAGTCCCCTGCTGCCCTGCCTGTTATGTCCCACACAAGCATTCACAGTGGGGCATGAAGAATGTCCTAGATTACCCTCCAGGTACCTGTAAAACACAGAAAGCTTTGTATACTGTCTTATGCAGAACTAAATATTCAATGCAACACTATTTTTTTTTTCCGTAAGATTTCTCCAGCATATGTATTTTCTTTCAGATTACTTATTTATTTGAAGGAACCAAAGCATTTGCTGACAGAGGCATAAGACCTTTTATAGGCTAAAATAACAGCAATCTATTTCCTGCTGCAGCTCTCTGGCAGCTACTAAATCAATGACAATAAAACATCAATGGTTAACACTGTACAGTGTTTTCTGAAAACAAACAAACATAGAAGTGCTCCTTGTGTTTCTATAGTCAAGCACAAAAGGGAACTCAGCCTAAAACCAGGCATTTAGTATCTATATTATGTAGAAAAACTGCATATTCTTCTCAAACCAGCCGTGTCAGAGCCAGACTGGTAAAGAAATGTAGGGGCTGAATGGCAAAATTCCCAACTTTGGAAGTTATTTCCTGTTTGACCTTGAGAAATCACTATCAGCCTTTGATGAAGTCACGACTGCTGCTATTTTTCCTTTGGTAAAATGAAAATTGCATCAGTTTTTGATCAGTTATTTGAGTGTCCCTGGTGGAAGACGCTAAGAAAGTATTAATTATAGTGGTTCTATCATAAATTTTTGCTGGAGCAGAATTCAGTTTGTAGCTTTCCCACAGGATCAGGAGAGTCAGCATTGTGAGAGAACTTGCACAAGATGTAAAGTAGCTTGGTTTTCTAGTTCAGTTGCTTACAGATAAATCCTTGTTTGGAATGAAATGATACAGTATTTGTTTCGTTGTGTCTTTTTCCTACTAAAATTACTTTGTAATAAATTTTGATTTTTGTGGTGTGCCTGGAAAGGACAGAAAGTACTAGCAAAATATTTTATTTGTTTGGAATGCATTTTAAACAAAGGAATATTTATTGTTTAAGAGAAAAGTATGTGCACATTTTCTGAAATTACTTTTTAAGCACAAGATATAACTGCCAACAACAGAAGAAGGTGTTAGGAAAAGGCTCAGAATTAAAAATAACAATGTTGTTTACTTAGAAGAGAGAGTTGTAACATGCTACAGAATTTGTTTATATTCAGAATACACATGGATGGTGAGCTGGGGAGTGAAGCACTCTAGCCAGGGTGGCTGTAGGATCAAGAGCACTCATTAAAATTGGGGTTCATTTCCAGCGGTCAACTTATACAAGACACAAGACAAATGACATGGGTGCCAGCTGAAGGGCAGTCATAGAGTCGGAAGGAATATCCAGAGGTAATTGAGTCCATTCCCCTGAAGAGGATCAAGCATACTTGTATGATTTCTGACAGATGTTTTTCTGACACGTTAGTAGACCTCTAGTGATAGAGAGGAAGCCTCACCAGGAAATCTACTTCTCTGCTTTGCTAGGCTTTCCAGTAAAATATTTTTTCCTGCTGTTTAATCCAACTCCTTCTTGTTGCAAATTAACATTCTCTCCTAGCTAGTGTTTCCATGAGGAACAGATTATCCCCTTCCTCTCTGGGACAGCCTTCTATTTATTTGAAGATAATTGCCCTATATGTCTTCACTCTTCCGTTTAAGCTGAATACCCCAGTTCTTTGAGTATTTCCTCCCCTCTGGACTCTTTTCCATTCCCCACTTCCTTGGAGTCCACTGCCCTAGTCCAGAACCAGCATGTCAGCTGTGTTCTTGTCAGTGCTGAGCGGAACAGGAGGATCGATTCATGTCTCAAAACCCTTATTTCTGTTTCTATATCTCAGTATGACGCTTGCCCTTTTCACAACAGTGTGACGCTGCTGACTCATGCTCAGTTTGTCATTGACTGTAACACCTACATCCTTCTTTGCAGAGCTGTTACCTAACCTGTTTCTCCCCATCCTGTATTTGCACAGTCTGTTGAGCGTAGAATATTGCAGTTGTACCTGTTGAACTTTACTTTTTTTCCCATTTTTCTAGTTTGTAAATACAATTTTTCATTCTATTCTTGTGTGCGTTTTCTAGCCTTATTCTGTAGTCATAGTTATTAATGAAAACACTGAACAAGACTGGATCTAGGATATGCATATGTAGACAGCTCTTTCTTGACTAGGTTTTACAACTTGGTTATGTAAATGATATGTCAGACCACGTCAAAAATCTTATTAAAGTTACAGCAGAGGACATCTTCTGCCTATCCTGCATTCACAAACCCCCTTATTCTTTTATATATAAAAATTGAATTGTTTTGAAATGAAAATCTTTTGGAAGCTTGCAAATATGTTCATTTATTCCAGAATATTTATAGAGGTTGTGTTTATAGAGGTTGTGTTTACAAAGACCTGTTTGCAGTTCCCTGTTTTTTTTTTTTTCAGTTTTCCCTCTTCTCATGATGTTCACTATTTTGCCTCATTGCAATCTTCTACCTCCACCTCACCTGTCCTTCCCTTGTCCTCCTGTCCTCAAAGATGACTGCTAAGACTTGTGACAGTTCTGTAGAAATCCTAGGATAAAGTCCATCAGGCCAAGACGATTACTATCTTCTTTCCTTCACAAAAGGAAAGATCCTCTGCTCTCTCTTTCATTACGTCCTTTTGTTACTAATTGTAACAAGATAGTTTACAGGGTACAGGTTTGTAGGGGAGACTCAGCACAAAGTGGGCACTAACCATCGCAGTCTTTTCAGCATCATCTGTCAGTCACTTTATCTTTCTGTTAAATAGCAGAGTAACACTTTCTTGTTTATAGTGAACAAAACTTTTTTCATCCTCTCTCTTACTATTAATGTATTTTTGGAATGATTCTTGTTACCCTCTGTGTTTCTTGCTCATTTCTTTTCTCCTTATGTGCTCATGTTAGTCTTTCATAGTTGTCCTTGGCAATCTGATTTAGTTTCCATCTATTTTGTTACCCTATGTCATGTCTGACATCAGTGAGCAGCTCATGATATATCTAAACTGGTCTATTATGCATAGATAAACAGTTGTAGCTCTTGATAATTTTGCCTAAATTACTGCCATGCCATAAGTGTCAGTTTCTGAGAAGCTTTAGCATTCATTACTTTGGGAGACTTGACAAGGTGAATGTTAGGGAAGAAAAGTGAATCTTGAACATTTCCTTTCACTGCAGAACAATAACAAATACCTATGGAAAAAGTTCCCTGGTATATTTAGAAGTAGGGCAACCTATGGTTCAGTCTACTCTTCTGCAGAGATAGACCCCTGCCAGTGCTCTGTGTTCAAAAAGAGACCAAACGTGCCATTCATACCATGTATCTTACTGTCCGCTTGTTCCTAATCAAGACAACACAAATGAGTATCACCAACACTAATACAATCCAAGAGCTGACTTCAGTTTGTAGTTCAGCTGTAGATCCATATTTGAACTGCCGAGGTTCAATGCAGTAAGATAATCTGCAATAATTTCACACTAATTAGAATCATCTGCATCTCCCACTGAGATGAGTATAGAGGCTTATTTAGCAACTCCAAATATAAGGAAATGAAAGTCAGAGATTAATACACTTGTACTGAACATATTTGAGCATCAGTAAAGTGGAGGTACATTGACAAGACAACTCTCTAAACCCAGTTGACTAGAGTAGGTCCCAAAGATGCAGTCTTATCTTGTTCAGGAAATGTCACCTAACATTTTAACATGTGTTACCAGGAAACATACAATTTGATCATGTCAAGAGCCTTCTAGGAACTAATGCTTAGATAACCTAGAGATGGTTTGCCAGAAGAGATTTGAGGGGAAATCTAAGGTACGTTAAGGGAACTCATTTATGCAATTTTAAAGTAATGCAACTCATCAAAGTCATCTAAGAAATATTCCTCTAAAATGAAAATAAAAAGAAGAATATGACCTTAGATGACTAATTTCATTAGTTTGACTAACGTTCGTTGAGAATTCTTAAGATTTAAAGCACCATATGAGGCTAAGTATTCTTTTAGACTGCTGCAGGGCTGGATAAATGATCTCACATTTCTCACTTGCCTACACTCCATGTTCCCACCCCCTCTGCTCACAATCTGGGTTCTGCTGCTCTCCCTGGCCTAATGTCTCAATATGTTCTGACTCCTCCTTCATAGTGCCAAGACGTACTGAGGAACTGGCTTGAAATAAAGGCAGAGACAGTTTTGTGTTGACTTTGTAGACGTAATCAGACATTATGTAATTTCTGCGGATTCTTATGTATATGAAAAGACACATTTGTAGGGAAATGGAAATATATATCAATTTTTAAGTTCAACGTACATGCTGTTGGACTGGAACCTATGCTTGGATATCATCTTGGAAGACATTTGGGGCCCTAAGCAAAGGCTGAGACAGAATAGGAGGCTTGTGGCAGGGGTTTTCTGGCATTCCTGTGCATTATTGCTAAATGAACTGGAGTGTGCTGCTTGATACCTCTTAGTAAGTTCTCATTCTTACAGAAAACAATCCTAACATTGAATCCTTGGGGACATCATGAAGAGGTCTTCATTCTGCAGCAAACAGATTGGGCACTGCAGTGATAACTGCAATTATCATGAGCATAATAAATAAATAAATGGCAGTGCAGTTTGCTAGCTTTAGGAGCTTGAGTAATTTGGCAAACAGCTTGCTGCACTCTATCACACAATAATGATATTTGCTGCCAGCCCAGGAAGTTTACCTAGGGGCTGTGACTCATATTTGTTTTGAAAGGCATGGCATTAAAGGCCTGTGAATTATGTCTGTTGAGAAGAACGCTGATTTAAGTAATTACAAATGCAAAACTAAAACAAATCCACAAGGCAAAAAAATGCTAATTGATCACACTGTTCCATGCAGTCTTTATTTGTCTTTATAAGAGTTTTTGCTGTTGGGGTAGATTTTGTGGTAGTAGATTTAATTTCTGGTGCATTTGTACTGTATGCCTGCCTGCATACACGTGTGGTCTCCTGTCCTTGCAAGAGGAGAAGAACATGTCCCTTGTCACTCTCCTCCCTGCCAGAACATGGAGGAGTAAGGAAGTACTTGGTGAGCCCAGGGAAAGTGAGACACTGGGTGAAAAAGTCCTGGTGAGCACCAGGAGCAAGTCCTTCAGATCTCTTCTCTTGCCACCCACAAAAAAAAAAATGTTTAACTGTTCCCAGGGTTCACACTGGCTCATGAAAGAGCTCTGGGGCTTTGCTAGTGTTGCTCCAGGTACAGAGCCCTGTTGAAGACTCCCTCAGTTCACGAGTGCTGGGTCACAGACCAGGCCAGCCACCAGGCCTGCATGTGAAACAGGAAAGAAAATTCATTTTTGCTGAGGAAATATGTGAAGCATCAGCTGCACTGCAGTGTACAGGAAGATCCAGCATTGCACATAGCTATTAAATGCATAACAAAGTATGCTTGGAAGCACTTCTGTGGAGTATGTGCAGCCATTTTCTACCAACCAAGTTCTTCTGTTATGGAGATAGCTTTTGTCATCAGAACCACATGTTGCTTCCTATAGTGAACCTTCACCCCCACCTCTGATTCCCTACTGAAGCCCTATTTCCAAAAAAAACCCTGCAACCATACCAATTTAATTGTGACAGCCTTGGTGGTTCTGGTTACAGTCACAAACCAATTTTCAATGGCTCATCACCAAAGTAGTTACAGCAACAGCATCTTACAGCCTGGCATGAAGGATTTTCTCCAAAATCACAAAAGTCTGTTGTATAAGAGAGGTTCCATTTGCCAAGTCTGATCACGTCTCATCAGCCAGAGTGGAGCAGGTGTCCAAGGCTCAGACCTTTCCCTCTGCAGACCTTTGAAGCATGCAAATCTTCTGAGTCTATCTGCTCAGCATAATGGATCTTCTGCACTGAACTCTATAATTCTGACAACGTACAGCCTCTTATCTGTGAGGTTCTAATGCTTTAAAATGATCAGAAAGAGGAAAATAATCAGGGGACTGGAGCACCTCTTCTATGAGGAGAGGCTGAGAGAGCTGAGACTGTTCAGCCTGGAGTAGGCTCAGGGAGGATCATATCGATGTGTATAAATGCCTGAAGGGAGAGTGCAAAGAAGACAGGTCTATGCTATTTTTGGTAGTGCCCAGTGCCATAGCAAGAGGCACTGGACGCACACTGAAGCACAGGAGGTTCCCTCTGGACACCAGGCAGCATTGCTGCGCTGTGTGGGTGATGGAGCGCTGGCACAGGCTGCCCAGAGGCTGTGGAGTCTCCTCCTTGGAGATCTTCAGAAGCCGCCTGGACATGGGCCTGGGCACCCTGCTCTGGGAGTCCCTGCTGGAGCAAGGGCTGTGCCTGATGGACCCTTCCAACCTTAACCATTCTGCAATTTTGTGATCCTGTGAATTACCTAAAATCTTCTGCTGTTTCATGAGTGACTCAGACCAACCTAAGTCCGGGCTACTAATAGTCCTATCTCTATCCCTGTCACTGTGTGTATGTTTCTAGCAGTCTTTAAAGGCCATGAGAATTACCACTAATTCCAACACTTTCCACCCTTTTGGGACCACCGCGTGCTGGCTTAGTTTCACTATAGCACCATGGTGGCTCTGACTCTGGGAGGGAGGCACTGTGTAAGCCTGAATCTGGGGAATGCTGAGGCTTGCCCTGACCTGCTGCTTGGGCAGATAAAAAAAACCTGTCTTGGCAGGTAAGCTGATTTCTGGGGGTGTGGAGGCGACATGTTAGGCAGACATTAAACATACATTTGTTCTTGTCTGAGAAGTTAGTGATGAACGTGGTTTTCTTCAAAGAGGTAAGTTAATATAAAGATGGTTTCTCATGTTGCTTACATCACCTTAGGCTACTTCATCAGCTGCTAGCAAATAAAAGGTCTCCTCTGTCCTCAGAGGACTCCTTGTGTTGATGTTCTGCTGTTTTCATACTGTAACGGATACGTGAGGAGCACCTAAAAAAATGGTGCACAGCCTGAAAACACATTCATATCGCAGATGGCTAGTTAGTCAAATATTATGAATGGTACCTTAGGAGAAATGCTTTAGAAAAGGCTCTGAGAACCAAGAGATAAAAATGTAATTTTGAGTGTTTTTTTTTTTTTTTTTTTAAATCTGCTCTCTGTAATGTAGTTACAGGCCACTGAAAAATTTAATTTCGCTTTTGCTCCTGATCCTGCAAACAATTGGGTAGGTGCTTAGCAGCTTTGCTAAATGGGCCAGAGCAAAGAATAAATTATAGCTTCAATCATTCCTTGTTTGCTGAACTGCAGGTTTCAGTAGCGTGCTCCCTGGGACTGCAGCGGGCAAGTTGTCATGGCAGCGTGATGCTCAGTGCCAGGCCCTCTCCAGCAGGTTTTCCTCCTTGCTCTGTGCTCCTCCCCTTCATGCCATGTCATCCAGCGTGCCTGAGGTTCAAGTGGTGAGGCTACTACACACATGACTCTACTGAGAGATTTATTTTTTATCGTCAAACCTTGTTACCTCTGCCAGCTTTCCAGTTTCTCACTTGAGTGTTGTTCAGAGTCATTGGCAACCTTTGCTATTGCCAAGCTTTTATGACTCAAGATGAGTCAGGCTAAAAAAGGCATAGAAGAGTAATGCATAAGACTGAGAAAAATAAGTCCAAAATCTTTTGCATTTGCCTTCTAGCTTCTGAGTTATTCACAGCACATTTGTTAGGCACTTCTCTGCAAACTTGGAGGAAAGAAATTGTTTTAAAAAGACAAGTAAGCGGAGATACTGATATGGTTGCTTGCCTCCAGGACTTGAGACATGAAGGAAAACACCACAGCTAACCATAAAAAGCTAAAAACTGTTGCTGCTGCTGCTGGGTGTCCTACCAGGCAGCTGCAGCTCCACATTGTAGCTGTGGCACTGTCAGCAGCCTTCTGGGAAGGAGGGCAGCCCTCAGCCATGGGCACAGTGGCACCATTTCTTCTCCTGCATCTGTCCCATCATTTTATGAGGTCTGGAGAGGTTTGTTTCTCAAACTTTTTTTTCATCATTCTCACAATATAGTATAATTATTTTTCTACTGCATTTAGGACGATTAACCTGGTTTAACATCTTCTGACAGCATTAATTAGAAAATTTCCAGTATTTAGTAACATGTGGCCCCTTCATTGCAGATCCGTCAGGAAAGCTGGCATGAATATATGGGAATATGTTGGAAGCACGATATGTTATCATGGTGTATCAATTGTGTGTGATATTCATTATGCATACTGCATTACTTATATAGTACATCCTATTCATGATGACTGTAAACATTTAATAAAACATATTTAGGAAGTTTTAAGGTTGCACACGGTAAGTGTTGCAGTAACCACAGAAATTTCACACATCAGTAATGAATCGTCTCTCATAAGCGAGGGATGCTATGTGCTTAAGTATGGTGAATGTGAGGTAATATTTACTAAAAGCAGTAGTTCAAAACTACATTTCCAGTTTATAGGATGGTAGTTCAATAATAATCCCTTCCACCATCAATGGAATATGTTTTGATTCACAGTTCCATTATGGAAACTGCCTATTTCCCTGTCAAAGACTTGGCTTAGAAGATTCACTGTTGATCCCCATGAAAAACAGGTGATTGGATTTTACTCTCATTATCCTGCCTATAGTTGTACTGACGCATGCTTTAAAAATATGATTCTGGAAAAGGAGAGGGGAGAAAGGATGGAGATTAAAATATGCCTTAAGCTTTAGAAATCAGGAGGAGATTCCTTGGGCAGCCGGCTAGGCAATATCTGCCTCTGGCATAGATGATGCTAGCCAGTGTCAGAGACAAGGTGCCAAAACAGGAGCGCTTTGGAACTCATCAGACATGCTATTTCCTTCCTGCAAAAGGATTATCAGAGGAAAAAACAACCCATAAGGCAGTTGGGTAAATCAAAGTTGGAGAGGAATGTGTGCAGGAAAAAGTAAGAGAAGGAAATAAAGATTGGTGTGGGGCAGGGATTTAAGGAAGACAACTTTTCACAGCCTGCTTGTGTGAAGAAAAAGACCAATGTTCATGAAGTAAGAAGGAAGGCAACTGATACATATGATATATGATAGTTGTTTTTGCTATGCTGACTTTGCTTGATTTTAGCTTTTCTCTCAAAGAAAACGAGACTGAAGCTGGACAGATAAGAAAACCATGGAGGGAAAAACTTCATGTAAAGGTTTACAAGACCACCGATGCATGGACACTAAATAAACAAGAGACTTTATGAATGTGCCGTAGCTATCAGATGGACTCTATTATGAGATGCAGATCCAGTGTTTGTCTGTTTCATTCACTATGGTAAAATTATTTTGGGAGTATAAGGGCATCTTTCTCCTTTTGGAAAAATGCAAGTTCTTTTTTAAGAGATAAAGGAAAATCAGTGCATTTCAATTTTTCAAAAATCTTTTGTAATAGGGATTTTTTCCCCCTTACTCCTTCCATCAGCCAGTAGGCAAGAATGATAGTTCTCATCCTTATTAATGACAGAAGTATTAAAAGAAAAAAATCTGTGTTTATATTGAAAGAAGCAGAGTGATTCGCTTACATTCTAGCAGCTTGTTTTTCTTCCAGAAAGTAAACAGCAGCTACTAAGGAATAATATTTTAAATTCTTCAGGACTGGATAACTCTCACCCAAAGGTGTTACAAGAAATGGCTGAGGTTTTGGATGAAAATTCACTATTGACTTTTAGCAAGAAAGTTGCAAATTACTGGAAGATGTGTTTGATAGGCTAATTTTTAGAAATAGTAATTGGTATAAGCCCAGAAACTTTAAACAGGTTAATCTGACACTGTTTCCAAGAAAACTCACAGAAAATCTTTTGTCTTCACTAGGGCAGAGCGAAAAATTAAGCTATGGTTGTGTGGCAATGTCATTTGACATTTCTCCCAGGTAGACTAAGCATTCTCCAGCTTCATAGTTTTTAATAAAGCAAGGAGTTATTGTTGGCATGATTTGCTCTGATTTCTCAGAGGCTTCTGAATGGCTCAGGCCTGCCCCTTTGATAAAAAGAGAAATCAAGACAGTTACAAAGGCAGCAATAAGGTGGGTTAAAATCACCCTTGCTAATGGACCATGAGAGCAATGTAGGTAATGAGGGTGTTAATGTAAGGTTTTTCCAGAATCTGTTCCTGGTTCAGTGCTATTTAATATGTTTGGAGCTAATTGCAATAAACCCCAGGTGATGACACAGAAATAAATAAACAGGAAGGGGGATTGGTTAGTGGTGCAGGCTCACCTCGATCTCTCAAGGAGGTGGGTTCATCCGAACGACATGCATTTTACTAATGTGACATGCCAGGGCGTCCGTCCAGGGACAAAGAAAGGAGGTCTCACTTATCAGACTGGGCAGCGCATTTCAGAGGCAGCAGATCTGCGCAGGAGGCGGAGGCAATAGCAGGTGATCAATCAAGCATGAGCTCCAGTGCAGCGGCAGAACTAAATAGCAATGAAAAAGGAGGCAGGGGGCAGTACTTCTGATTATTAGCGAGATCACTCTGGGAATACCATCTGCTCAGGTGTCAACATTTTAGCAAAAGGATGGTGACAAGTTAGAGCTGATGAACCATGCGAGGTCTGCGGCATTTGCCTTATCAGAGAGAAAGTTGCAGTTCTTAAATATTTAGTCAAATAATAAAAATTGCATTAAAATATTGGATGATTTCATCTGTCAAAAGGTGGCTACATAAAAATGGCCTGAAGTTTCAAAGATATGGCATACTTGCAGCTGTGGTTGGTATAGATAAGGTGCAGGTGCTCGGCATCTCTCAGAGCATTTCTGCTTAGAAGCTTAGCCATGAAATCAGGAACTTGAATTTTAGTGAGTGGTTCTGAAATTCTCATTTTGAATCAGGGAACATGGGCGGCAAGCTTTTCCCATGTCACACCTTGAAGCCACGTCTCCCTCCCAGCCCAGAGTCTCCCTTTGTGACTAGAATGAAGGCACATGGCATCCTACAAGCCACCCTGGCCTTAGCTGTGTGCACCTCTAGACCCCTTAGAATATACATATATTTTTTTTTTTTCCTCAAAGAGCTCAGCCTCAATTCCAGCTGAGTAATCTGCTTGCTATGCCAAGTCTGATCTGACTGACGGTATTGCACTCATTTCTCCCTACTCTGCCCAGATCTGCAGCTTTAATCTGAATGTTCCCTTGCTGGAAAATGGTTATTTGGGTAGGCATCGCAAGTTACCATCTCTTAGATAACCATTACCGTGGTATTAAGTTATTTTTCTTAATGGCAGAATAACAGATACATGTGTGTCCTCTTCTCCTAGCACTGAGCTAACCAGGCAAAGAAAGATACGAGTTTTTAGGTGTATTTGATGTAGGAGTTCAGTACAGCTTTACAACCCTTCCTACAGACACATTTACCAGTATCTATTCAGGGATCTGTACGGAAATACTCTGGGTACATTGGCATGTTCTTTTGAAATTCTCACACTGCTCTTTGAAGAAAACGCATCACAGAAATATTTCAGGTGTCGTGCTGCCCATGAGTCATGTATAATGCTCCCACTCCAGTAACATTTTCTTCTGAACAGTGTTTTCCCCACAATCTGGGACCCTGAGCATTTTTCAGAGTTCCTGGTAGCAGAGCTTCTGCTCATACAGCACTGCGCCTGGCACCAGAAGCGTGCACCGAGCTCTGCCATGCTGCTGGCACTCAGGTGAGCAGCTGCTCCTGCCCCCAGCGTTGTGAAGCTATCTGGCCTCAGAAGCAGGGCACAGACAGTGCTAGGGCTGTGCCCTGCAGCAAGAAATATTTTCCTGCTCCAAGTAGCAGGGACTGTAAGAAAGGCAAGCACCAAAGTCTCTTAGTTGCTTTTTCCAGAGGAGGGTCAGATCAGGGGTTGCCATGCTGGAGGGAATTAAGCCACACAATGAAAAGAGGCTGTGGGATACGCCACCCACCAGGGCCACTGTCAGTGCGGTGACAGATCTGATGCCTGAAGGTCCCCCCAGTTGAGACACACTGAGAAAAAACAACAGAAATGAAGGGAGATGGCTAGTGAACTGCTTGAAGCGAATGAAGGCAATTGCTAATGAAAGAGAATGAATACTTGGTGGCAGATCTTTAAAAGGGAAAAAGAAGTCTTAGCAAACCAAAAACAAGATGTGACCCCAGCTTAGATAGTAATTTTGGAAGGTTTTAATATTTTCCTTCATAAAAGACTTTTGGGAGAAAACTGCTTGTTTTTAATTTCCTTCAAGTGGCTGTAGGCTTTCCCTAGAACTAGAAAGGGAACATTTGTCTGCTAAACTGTCAAAAAACTGAAAGATTTCCTTGCTTAGCAAAGACGGAGAGACAACACAGAGTGAAAAATTCCAAACTCCATAAAAAATTGTCAGGTGCAAAATTGTGTCCACAACACCCACAAAACAACAGTTTTTCCCCCAGGCAATTAAAACAGAGAATCCCGTCCTCCTTCCTTGTTCTCTCCCAGTTTCCAGCTGCAAACCTCTGTGACTATCGAGTGGAAGAACATGATGGGCAGCATGGATATAATGAAAAGAGCAACACTGCAGGGACGCTATCCAGGGAAAGGGGCAGGGAGAGCAGTGGGGGCAGAGGAAGCCTCCTCTTCAGCAACAGCCACTACTGGGGACAGACGAGTAGATCTCTAAGGAAGGCAGGCAGCAGAGCAAGGGCTGTAATGTGGGAGGAGTGGAGCCTAAACCTGAAGAAGTCCAGAGGAGGAAGGGTGAGTGTGAGGATTGTATTGCGCTGGGAGTAAATGCTTCAGTTTTAGGGTAGCTCTCTTCCTTCCTTCCTTCCTTCCTTGATTAAGTAATTAAATTCAAATGTTGCTTTGGATTAGCTGAGCTCCACAGTGAGACGTTTTGTAATTCTTTTTCATTTTGTTAGTGAATGAATATATAGTTTTCAGAACTAACGCTTTTAAATCTCCTTCAGATGCAGCAGTTGCTCTCCAACCCCTCGATGGAAAACCTGCATGCATACTTGGTGTCTGGCTGCCTGCTAGCAGCCAACTAACAGTGCTGAACACATTTTGCAGGCAAGGAGGCAGCACCAGGATAGTACCAGGCAAAGGTGCGCAGTTGAGGCAATCACTGTGAAGACTTGAGAAACTACTGATTCAGCACGGTAATGTTTAGGTAAATGCTACAACAGCTATTTAAAAGAGAAAAGCGAGACACTTTCTTCTCTGTGACTCACTAATCACTGTCTGTGCTGTAGAGCCTGGAGTACAAATTCCTTTTGTCATGAAAATGCTTGCTCCTTTGATCCCCACAACATCATTAAACAGCTCTAAAGAGTAAGTAAATCTTTTGGCACCCTCTTTGCAAAATAAGCACTTCAGGATTCAGACACATGTGGGTGTGTTTGTGATGCTGAGGAGATTGATACTGATACAATTTTTAGCAGTGGGTGCAGACGGTGTGTTGTGTTGCTGAAGGAAAGAGAGAGGTTTTCCGCCTCTTTTTCCGAAGCAATTATGTAGAAAATTGAAATGCACAGGGCAGCCATGCAGGATTGCTACTCAGAATCTGCCGCTGTGAATTGGACACCATTTTGTCCATCTGCATGGTGGCTGTGCATGTAAGCCTGCCTATTGACATGTGGTATGTGCCCATCAGCATGCTGTGCAGAGCATTTTTGAAGAATTTCCTCTTTGTTATCAAAATTCAGGCAAAATACGTAGGTGGACTTTCTGGAGAGGCTGATGCTGTTGAGGACATCGCCAATTCTTTACCCTAACAAACCAAGGCTACAAACTGGTGGAGCGTAAGCTCCAAATTTTGCCCTGTGTTCATGGGTGTGCAGGCACTGTGAGTTGTGCAGGGGTTTCTTCTTTTATCGGAGGACGTGCATCTGAGTTTGTGAATCACATTCTTAGCTGCTTTCATACCTGACTATGGTGGTCTCTTCTAGCCCTGCGGACATATGCTGAATGCCTGGGTCAGCTGTTCTGCAGCTAGTAAATTTAAGGGGAGGGGAGGAATAGATATCCCTAACAATTTCACCGAAGGTTCTGTGGTGTTTAGGTAGCAAGTTTGCAAGGCTTTAGCTAAAATGGGAAAAGCTTATGAGCTTACTGAAAGAATAATGTAAAGCTGAACCATGAAAGAAGCACGACTGTTTAGAAGTGTAAGAACAGCATTTTCATGCCACATAGCTCTCTATGTGAAATAAGTTTATACCCTTCCAACATACCATCTGGCAGCAAACAGTAGACTGGTTTGCATCCCAGCCTGTGATCTTGCAAGAAAAATTAAATCGTATATAATAAAATGCACTTTTAAAAGACAACATTTTCAATAATGTTCAGTGGAACTAATGGTCTTAAAAGTGTTTCCAGTTATCTGTCGGAAAATGTTTGGGTAAACAAGTATCTGCTCTCAATTGTGATGTGCATATGAGTAAAGGGATTTATGTCATACTCAGAAATGCTGATGTTTGTGTGCATATGCATCCTCTGAGTGTTCAGAACATCCAAATCTGTATTTGTGTCTGAGCCACTATAGTGGGAGAAATCAGCTTATGGGGTTTGAACTAGTATGGGCTACCCAAAGTGTGTGTGCAAACGGTTGTGTGGGAGAAAAATGTTTGGGAGAAACGCAGAACAAGTCTGCTGTTTCTGGAAGTTAGAGAGCTCCATGACTGGTCGCAGTGTGATACAATCTGTGGAAGCTCATGTGCCCAAGGCACCCTAGAATTTCCTTCCTTCTGGGAGATGAACGCCCATATACTTTAGGGAAGATTTATTCATGTCTAGGTTGGGTAAGGCATCTCTCCTGTTTAAAGCATCTTCTTTCCTTCTCTCCTGTGGTAGTTTGTGCGGCCTTTGCCCCATGCATATCCCAGTGGAGAGGTTGCTGAGAGTGCCTTGTGCTAGCTCAGCGAGGTGATGCTCTGAGTGTTTTCTGGGTACTTGGGTGTGCACCAAAATACAAGGAATACATTGGGCTTAATTCAAACCCAGTGAAAGAAAGTGGCAACTATTTGTTTAAAATTTTCAGGAAATCAGGCAAAAATCTTTCATACCATTGGATCATGTATTTTGAGGAAAACAAACAAGTTAAAATACATGCTGGTATATCTGTCCTTATTAGGTTTAATATGGGAAGTTAGACTTACTGCTGGATGCATAATGAAGTGATTAGGTAGAACCTTCTATCTAACTGTATACACAAGATTGCAGAGATTTGATTAGGTTATATGAAAAGTAATGATGGAGACTTAGCTTTATAAGAAGGATGGATTAAAATAATTCATGGAGAAATTGCTGTAATTAAAAACACTCAAACTTGTATCTAGAGTCCATTTGTCTCCTTCCATTAAGGGTACATCTTCAAGTTTTTATTAATATTCTCTGTGCCTTACCCGTGTTTAGGAACTTTTTCATTTGTCAGTCCATGTAAATTTAAATTCTAGCCTCCCAATCAGTGTTTTGAATCAGTAGGATATTGAGTAAGTATATAATTCTTAGCTTAGACGCTGAACATCTGTTGCCATTTGTGTCCAATATGTAATTACAGCAGGGGGAGCTGGACAATCGGAGATTAAAAGAATGCTGCTTAATCTTCTACCACATGTTTCCACTTAAAAAGAATAACACACCAGAGAAATCTCATTGCAACTCATGGTATAGCTGCTTCTCCCCTTGTTCTTGCTCAGTAGATAAGGCTTCATTTGGTTTCCTTTTGAAATCACCAAATTCCTCATGTTTGGACCTGGGAGTGCATTTACTTAGGCCTTGTGCGGCCCTTGTGTTAGGGCATGCTCCAAAGGTCTCTGTTCCTGGCTTTATTTTCCCAATCAAAAATTGTACCTTGTGGTGTTCTGTTCACCTGTGTATATACATGTATTTCTACGGAGTAATTTATACCAAGCGAGAACCAACCATTTGGGAAAATTTGGCTGTAGCATCAGCAGAGCCAGGTCAGAAAGCTTGGATGTAGCTGCCTGTGGAGGCTGCTCATGCAACGCTGCCTCAGCTTTTGTGGTTAAGGCATTGAATGTGCCTGTCAAGGAGCCTGTGATGCATTTTTTCCTTTTCACAAGATTGGGCTGTAGAGTTTCTAGCAGGACTGCTCAGATCCATGTGCTATAAATGATGGAGATGGAGAAGTAGCATCTGTGGTGCAGTGAAGGCAAGCTAGGGAAGGGGCAGAAGGCCAGTGGCTGAGCAGAGTAAGGTTTGTCTTACTGCAAAATGCTATCAATGTACTTTTAAATTACATTTACATATGTGTACATGTCAGCTGATCCATCACACTGGACTCCCAGAAGGGACTGGAAAGGTAACACTGGATGCTATATGGAACAAGAAGTGATATTGTGGAGGCGGTCAGCACAGCAGGGAAGGGTCACAGCGGTATTTGCCTCGCAAGCTTCCTCTGCAAGTGACTTTTCACCAAAGTGTGAAAATGTGTGTTGGGCACAACTGCAGCAGAGTTGTGCAGTCTTTGCCACATGCATATCCCAGTGGAGATGCTGCTGAGAACGCACTGTGCTAGCTCAGTGAGGAGAAGCTCTGAATGCTTCCTGGGTACTTGGGGGTGCACCAAAATCCTGCAACAGCTCACGCGCAGGATGGAGCTCTGACAGCTCCATGTTCAGCTCCTTCTAAGGAAGGAAGCTGGAGGGAGGCTTGCTTAATCCACGGATTGTAAAGCCTCCTCCTGATCCTTTTTCTTCCTGAACGTTCACTGTGGCAATGTGCTGCTGTCTGCTCAGCACATGGAGACATTTTCCTGCCCATCCCTATTTCTCTGTGTATGAATGTAGTCTTCACCTCCATACAGAGGACCTGCACAACCACCTTCAGCAGCATCTCACCCTTGGGCAGCCCACCTAGGGAGTTTCAAGGGTTAGATATGGAAAAACACTGATGGACGTGGAGTTCAGATGTGTGCCTTACTACATCCTGCGCTCAAGGTAAACACCAGACCCTTCAAAAAAACATGACCTCAAGGTCCAGGCCAGATAGCCCTATGCGTGTTGAGTAGCTGTCTCGAGTCATTCGCTGATTCCAGTGAGAAGGTATGGGGAGCAGCAGAATGTAGGCATTGAACTGGGAGATGACAGTTTGTTACCGAAAGTGTGTGATTTTGTGAATGTGTCCGTCTGCAGTTTTTGTGCTGCCTAAATGCCAGCAGCCCCTTAGTATAATTTTACTGCATTTATAAACTTTGTGGAACCATCCATGGCAAGAGAGAGGAAGAGACAGCACTTTCATTACCTGCATGGTTCTCCATGCAGCTGGCATAGCTCATTCCAAGCCAATGTTAAATTTACATCCACAGTTAATACTGAAAAAATATTTCTTTTGTTACAACATTACTGTTTTCTTGTTTTCCTGGTTATTCATCTTTGCATTCCTTGTTTTCTTTGTAGGCCTATTTTTCCCCAAATCTTCATCCCACCTCAAAAACATTTCAGGAGTTTTCTGTAAGCTTACATTTTTCAAGGCATCCATATATTATTTTTTTTTCATCTTCTATGGTGTCCTTGGAAAATCATGTCAGAAGAAACACTTATCCTTAGCACAATATATGATTATGTATTAAATATCTTCAGAAACCACGTTAGACTGTGGACCACAATAATGGTACAAGCAACTTACAAAGTATTTCTGGGTTTTGTCAAGACGTATTTCATGAACTAGCATGTGCCACTGCTTTACTTTGGGTATGTATGAAATCCTTGCTGACATGATTTCTTGAATCACATGAACTCTCCCTGTACATAAACACACAACAGCATCCAATGGTTATGATTTGATGCACTTTCCTCCAACCGTTGAAGAGAAAGTTGTGACTAAAAATACATATATTTAAGGAGCAAAAAGCATTATTGTAGCTGGATTGCACTTTCTTCCTTTTATGTCAAAGGTCTGTTTCTTTTAGTGATTTGTGATTTTTTGTTTTAATGATGTTAGTGACTAGCATTACAGAATCATACCCATTTTATTTTTTTGTGTGATGATGACTTGAAGTCCTTTCAGTAGAAGATCGTAAATAAAAATCAAGTTTGTCTTTTCTGGTAACACATTAAAAATGAAGTTCTAGGTTTCCATCAGTATATCTGCCCTCACCAGGTTATGCCCTGACTTTGCTTTATTTGATGATGTGCAGCAGCTTTGTGTCCAAAGCTGGTCTGGGACACAGAGCTTCAGCTTTTTGTGCTGCCCACCACCTCAAGGTTGTCCTGGGGAAGGGGTCTAAATGTCGCGTACGTCTGCTATTTCTCAAACGGTGCAGGCTCTTTCAGCAGTGAAGGGTACTTTGTTTTTCTGACAGTGTGGACCTGGTTTCTTAAGGGCAGAATGCATTGTCTGCCCTTCCTGCCTCCTAAACACACCTTTAGAAAATGATTGCAAATTCTTGCAGAACCATTACAGCGACAACACCGGGAGGCCTCCAGCTCTGCAAGAAAATGATTGATGGTCAGCGGTAAACACCTGCATATTGTGTCTCGGTTGAAATGAATTCGTTTAATCTCAGGGGCATTCATTTAATCTAAACTGCATTTTGCAAACTTGCCTACACTGCTCAAGTTAAAGTGAAGTAGTATTTTAACAGTGTCCATTTGTGGGGAATAGTGTATAACATGGAATGTGTATTACGGGACCTGTCTTAAAGTAGAAAGATCTGTGAATTTGCTGAAGATAAGATACAGTTCCAAAGTCCTGTTCCTTAAAATGCAGGTAAAAATAGCCACGCTCGTCCCTCACAGACATCACTTAATTTGTTCTCCCTCAGTGAAAGCATTTCAGGGGCTGCAGAAACTGCAGCTTGGCTCTCTTTAGAGGAGAGAGTTTTATCTCCTGCCTCATTAGCTTGCTTCTAAGTTCATATTTTTTCCTGTGCCAGTCAATGTTTGCAAATCTTCCAGTCTCAGAAAATCCTTAAAACTTGTTTTGCTGAGCCATAGCCATTTTAGTGTGCTTTTCCACTGACTCCAACAGGCTCAGCATCAGGCCAGTAATGGCTATTTGTCAGTGTATCCATGAATTATACTGACCTGTATCATGCCAAATTTTGTCAGTGTGTTTGCAGTTCCTAAGCTTTTTGGCACAGCAAGAGTGTTATGTAGTTGGCACTGCTTGGAAATTGCACAGCTTTGTAGTGCTAGGCAAATAATAATACTATTTTCTATCTGCTAATGGAAGACATGAAGTTCTTTTAGTGAATCTATATGCTGCAATTCTGATGGGGGCATTTGTCTCCCCCCCGCTCTCACCCAACAAAATGGATTTTCTGACATTTCTGTGACCTCTTTGAGAAAGAATTAGGTGCACCAGTTACCAAGCAACAGAAAGTCAGGCAACACACTTTCAAAGCGCTCTAATTGCCCATAATGGTAAGAGCAGCATCCACGCTCACAAAAGCTTCATAGACTTGATACTTATTCTGCTGTAGGAACTCATTTACCTTTTATTATCAGTATGGTGTTAAGCTGTAATCACCAGAAGGAGGAGATGGGAGTTCGAAGGGTCTGTGAGACTTGGACCTGCTCTGCATATAGAGGGCCATGCATAACAGTTGTAATTTTCAAAATTCATACTTCACGTTTTGTATATCTGGGATATTTTATGCACATAACTCACAAGAGGGAAAGCACATTCATCTCTACAATATTAAAATCAAAGTGAATGTGAAAAAGTATCTCACAAAGCATTTCAAAGATTTAAATAAGAAACCAAAGGAAGACTTGAAAGGACAATGCATTCTGACAACTTATCCTCTAAGGTTTTAAAATGACAAGCTTCTTGAGTCATACAATGAAATCTTAATGGAGGGAGGAGAAATACATGCTTGACTCTTTTGGAGGATTTACTTTTTTCCCCTAGCTTGTACCTGATGGCATGTGAGGAATCAAACCGTTCCCTCCTTGCTTGGCACATTTGGGCCACTGTGTGCTGCTCATCCTTGCAGCTCTTCCATCGTCATCAAAGGCTAGAACAGACCCCATCTACTCTTCGCTGCTTGCTTTCCTCAGGGGAGTTTAAGAGATGTTTTGCTTCAAGTGCCTCATGGCCTGTCATGGAGACCACCACCATGAAGGGACAGTCCTTGTCATTGTCTTTTGCCTTTGCCTTGTTGTTTCTTGCGAAAGATGATGGTGGCCATGGGCTGGGCAAACGCTTTCTCTGCTCTTCTGCTGCTGTGCCTTGGTGAAGACCTTTCCATCCTGAATGAGAAAGGTTGTGTGTCTGTGCTCTGGATATCAATAACCTGCTTTTCTCCACTCCAGCAAGGGCCAGTTTAGTGTTCATAAAGAACTTGTCAGCAGGTCTGAATATACTTTCCTTTATTTTCAAACACACAGATGTGTTTCTTTAGAAACAAGTAAGGCTCTAGGGCTTCATTCTCATGTCACTTCTGCCAAGATTAACTCTGTGAAGATAACAGACTTTAAGTTGGCATTGAGTAAAGGCAGGGACCAGAAGGCAAGATTTTTGTCTTAAGACCCACTCTAAACCGTACTCTAAACTCAGCATGGCATTCTGAGTAAGAAAGCACCTTACACATGAGCTGTTTCCCTAATATTTTTACCTTATTTATTTATTTTTCCCCCCCTCTGTACTTCTACCCTCTCACCAGAAATGAAGTTTAATGGTGTAGTATCACACAGTGGAGGTGAAATGGCCAGGGGCTGAGTCATGCACTCTGTCAAACGACATAGCTCCAGTCCAGCAAAGCCCTTAGGCATATGACTGCTCTCAGAGAGTCTCATAAAATGATACAATACTTCAAAGTTAGCCATGAATAGCCAGGAAACATGCATATGGGGCAGGTAGGTACTCATTATTTTGAACTGTTAGAGGGAAAAAATGAAGCAGAGGTTAAAGTATTTACATATACATAGACATTTGCACTCTTTTTTTTTCTATTTTGGACTTCTTTACTTCAATGACTGTGTAATTACCATCATTTCCAGTGGAGTTACTTTGAAATTACTGTGTAGTTTATTGTATCTGTCTAATTAACTTGTCTCACAACTGTAAGTGGAATGTACCATCATTTCCAATCTGGAAAGCAATTATTTGGAGCCATGTTCTGAAAATTCAAGAATATTTCTTCTTGGAGTAGCTATTGTTTAGAACCACACAGTCTTGAGGCATGAGGGTAAATAGGGAATTACTATGTTTGCCTAGTGCCTAAAATGAAGCTATTTTTCCTGGGTTTGGTTAACCTGCTTTTAATGGGAATTGATCATACTGTGAATTAGAACTTCCATTAGGAACTGCATGTCAGAAAAGCACAAGTGGTCCTGGCTGAATTTAGATTTTCATTGCTGTAGGGTGCCTGGGAGCATATTTATGCTGACTCTTGCTGTTAACGTGGAAACGTAAGTGATATCCCCTTGCAGTTACACTAACCCCTCAAATCTTGCATCTTCCTATTATTACAAATTCAAATATTAATACTTCTTTGTATGAGTAGGGTTTACATTTGGGAATAAGATGGGGAAAGCAAGGCTGGAGTGGAAGACTGCAGAAAGATTCCCATCCTAATACATTTTTTATTTTGCCTCATTATTGCATTGGTTGTGGAAGCAAACCTCGCTTTTAGCACATCATTACTGTGCTTTGTGTAATATACCATTATCAACAATAGTTATCTCAGCCTTGTAACAACAACAACAACAAAAAAGGTTTATGTCCCCTTGCATTTCTGGCAACACACTAATAAAAGCTTATGTGAGTTCGTGGTGATAAATTTGCTCTCACTGCAATGAGGGCAGTTAGAGAGCAAGAGAAAATTATGATATATATGTACCCTCATGATATATGTATTCTCTTGAGAAAGAGATGTGGTGGCTTCCAGAATAATTCTGCATAATTCTATTTTCTTGTTGGTGGAAAGATACAGACCAGAAAATAAGAGTTTTCTAATTGCAAGTGAAGGGAAGTCCAAGAATGTAATTTCATTGCTCATTCTCCTCGCCCCAAAGCACACACACATCTATATGTGTATTCTCCAAACTGTTAACACGTGTAAAGGCTTTGTAGGTCTCAAACACTGCTTTCTGTCTTTCTCTGAGCATCCTGTAGGGAATGACTCCAATATATGTTTAGTTCTGATTTACTTTGTCTCAATGATTAGTGTTATATTGGATGGCAGAATATTAATCATCTGCCATGAATTTTCTTTACTGTTATTCCAGCTTTCTGAAGTTAATGCTGTCCCTGAAAGATTTTCATTTGAACTTTAATCATCCCCTACTCATGCTCCTGGACACTCCCTAAGTAGGTTACTTATGCCTGACACTGAAATGAGCAGTGATGAAACCAGATCTTATTTGAAGACCTGATTGTACTTGTTACACCACTTATATATGTTGGCACCCATTGGTCAACTATCTTAGAAAAATGCCGGAGGAAATAATCTCAAGAGAGAAGTTCCCTTTTCTGGTGTATGTGAGGGAAATGAGAAGTGCAGCATCTAGTAAGCAGCAAGACCTTCCATACTGAAAGGTCTCACAAGGCAGAGAGTCATGTGCTCCAGAGTAACTGCCAAATTAGCTAGGTCTGTATACAAAACATTCCAGGGACTGAAAATGAATTGAGGAAAACAGAACATTTTTTACATCCCTAATATAAAAGCACATGTTCTCTTTCTGAAAGTTCAAAGAAGTCTCCTTAAGAGAGTGGGGAACTAGAAGTAAAGAGGGTGGGGAAACCTCCTTCCCCTCCAGCTCCTTCCTCCAATTTCTTTGTCTAATATCCTACTTTTGAGGGACAAACAGTGGTTCAAGTTTTGCTGACACTATTTTCAAAGACAAGCGTGCCAGTCCCACATCTCCTTTGCAGCAGAAAGGAAGTTTTCTAGCTCTGCCTTTTACCTCCAGCGCCTTCAGCTTTTGCCCTACGAGGAGATCTCATTTCTGTGTTCAGGAGGAAATGTGGTGCGGTATGTCAAGGATGACACTAATGTATCTGTAATTTGTGAATTCACATCTCCTGCTCTTGCTGTTAACAGCACTTTCAGGTTCTGGACTAGCAGATCTCAGCATCCCACCCTCTGCAGACTTCTCTTGCTTGCAAAAATGGAACACTGCTCTGGATTTTTCCTGGAAGGCACCATGACTTTACAAAAAATGATTGCCACAGAAGACCTCCACTGTATAGCAACCCTTGTGATTGTGCTGAAGAAAAATAAATCAGAACAGTTACGGTGTGTAACTATAACTGTATTTCATTTACTTCATAAATGCCATGCAATATTACAGGCATAGATTAGTCAGTAAAGTCGGATGTGGGTGCTGGCCGGGGCTGCTGGCACTTGTTTATCATGCAAATAGCGAGCAGCGGTACTAACTCACTCCTAATGGCAACAGCAACATATATCTGCCTTCTTGCTTTGTGTGCTTATTCTCATTCTTGGAGCTGTGTGCACCTGGAGGCTAGTGTCAGTGGAAGATGTACTGGTTCCAGTCATGCGTATGAACTATTAAAAAGTCAGTAAGCTGTAGAAAAGGCATCTCTCTCTTCACTGTCAGAGCCTCCTCCTGAATGCAGCAAGTACCATTTCACAGCAAGAGAAGACCTTGTTATCTGGCTTGAAATGTTGCAGTCTGATGTAGCTGTGACCAGTCAGTGCTTGATTTTCATCTGTTTGACTCAGAAATTTTTCACACTTTTGGCCCTCTGAAGCTTGGGTCCTGCACAGGTCATCTGCTCCCAGTTCCTGAGGGCATTGATCACATGAACAGCTTCTGTGCCTGACTCATACAGAGCCACTCTTGGAGATGCCGTCTGGGCTGAGGGGATTTGCACACTGGTTCGAAGAGACTGAGATCACAGGAGAATGGCCGTGGTCCTAGCAGCTACTTCAGTAAGCACTCAGGTGTGTGGATCTAAGGTTATTCCGGGAGCTGGCTGTTGTCACAGTCTTGTTGGGCTAGGATGGCTCTGTAGAGCTGGGGTGTGCGCTGGGCTCTGGGAGGCTTCGTAGAGTTGTGTTGCCTGTTTATCTTTGGGAGGTGGAGCCTTAATGTGAACGGCTCTGTCTTCCTTTTGTTTTGATCACCCCAGGTTTCTCCATTGCTCATGGTGATATATGTACTGCAGTGATGAAGGAAAGACTGGCTCTTAAAAGCTGACTATTTCATCAAAACATTTTTGTTTTAAAAATAAAATTGTCTCTTCAGACAAGAATGAATGTGGAAAGATTTTTGTCTTGATGAGAACCTTTCTACAAAATCTCCATGTCCAAATTATTTTGGATTTTGGCAGCCAAGAGGCCAAATTTTCAGAGTCCAGCCCTTTGAAACAGAGATAAAATGGGGGAAAATCTCAAACTGAGGAGCCTTTCCTTTCCCTTCTGATCTTCTCCTTATCCAGGCAGATGTGGCTCTGCTTGGACTTTTCTGTTTTTCTAAAACGTCTACATGAAAGGAGTTAAGGAACCAGCTTTTTGACTTTGACCTGAATTGTCCTCATGTCACAGAGAAGCCTTCATTTCTCACCTCAGATCCTTACCAGCCATCCATGTGCCTTCCCTGAATGGTCTCAGTATCCCTTTCTGTGAAATGGATTTGCAGAGCATTCACCACAGGCCAGGCTTCACCCTTCTGGGTCGGTTTGTCACAAAGAGTTTCCATACATACCTGGGAAGCAGTGCAGCAAGCCACTTGAGTAGGGGAGGTTGATTCTTTTTCACTATACTATTTTTTCCAAGGAGAGTTTCTCCATGCCTTCCCAGCTAACAGGTTGGTGTAATGCAGAGATGACCTTCAGTGCAGAGTAGGCTCAGGGAGGATGTTTTTGCGCACAAACTCTTGGAGAGTGTAAGCTGTCACAGGGTGACCAGGTTGCAAATGCCTGGGTGCTACAAATTAGTTTTTAGCACTTCATAAAAGTTCTTCCAGTGTTTTGCTCATCTGTTATCTCCAGCTTTGAGGTTTGTCTGGAATACTTTCCAACAGAAGGCAGGATCCTCAGAATAACCTTCTCACTGCCTTCTAGAAGTCCCTCTAAACACAATGCTGTCAGCGAATGTATCATGTACATTTTCTGTGTAAACAGGTTCATATTCTGAATGTTGCTCCCAGATCTAATACATCTTACTGTCTTGTTTGCTCACAAATGAGAATGAGGCCAAATCTGTTTGTCTTCAGAAGCAATGTGGTTTTCTTTTTCAGACATGGAATTCCATAGGCCAACAAGTGGGAGTTACTTGTTTCCAGAAGTAAAGAGTTTCTGCAGCAGCTCTTTCTCTCAAAGGAGGAGTCAAGGCCTATTCTTGGTCTCTACCAGTAAGAGATGGCCATGCTGCTTTAGGTCTGGCTCTAGGTGCCTTTTTATCTGGTACATAGGTTTTCCTGTTTCGCGCTCATACTTAAGCTCCTCAGATGAACAACCTGATGATGTCCATCAACCTGCCTGAAGAAACAACTTTCTCGTGAAAAAATGCAAATGGCATTTCCTCCTCATCTCTGTTCCACTCTTTTCATTCTTGTATCAGTCCTTACTTTTTGTCCTCACATGTAGTACATCTATTCCACATTATGTGACTTCCCATAATGCAAAGGTGCCATCTGGTCAGAAGTGCTATGTTGTCTTTGCTAAGGCATGAACTAGGTAGTTTGATCTAGCTCCCAGTAAGACATCTGATGCTAACCAGAGATATGCAATGTTTACCCATTCTTATTTTCCCCATAACAGGAGAGGTTAGTGCACTGCCACTCTTAGCAGTGGATAGCAGAATGCAAGATGCTGCAGGAATAGTGGGAGGCATGGTGTTTGTCAGCTAACTCCAGACCTCTTCACATCATCTTACATCAAAAAGAGTGCCAAGGCTAGAAAGGTCTGACTTAAGGCAGTTCTTGCAACTTGCTTTCACCACTGTGTGTGCTTAGCCTTCTCATCCTCTACAGAGAAAGGTTATAGATCAGAGTATGTGATTGCATAACAGAAACTAAGCACGAGTAA
>VXAV01004466.1:484856-498522 GCA_013399715.1 Alectura lathami
TGAGCAACATAACTTTTTGAATGTAATTCTTTTAAAAGAATCCTGGAAGACTGAAACTGAATCACATGAAGTTTTACTGAGTGCTTTGTATCAGTATTCATTCAGATTCCCAGTTCAGATCTCAACCACATGAGCTCAATGAATGTCTGAGAAGCAGAAGTTGTCTTTTCTTCCATCTGTAATCCATGAGAAAAAAGTGCGATACAGACATAGCTAGTGGGTCCTATGCTATTTGCTAGCTACAATAGTTTGAAAGATGTCTTAGATTTTATTTATAACTTTGGGGAATATGGTCACTTAGAGATGTCACTGACAAGCATGTAAACGTAATACATTTGTGTATGAGACAGTATGAGTCACCAGTGGAGAGCTGACTGGGCTACCTTACAACTGAAGTCATAACTTCACATCTGCCAGAAGTGAAATATAAAACTACTAAATGATCCTATTTCTAAAATGGGCACAAGCTTATGTTGGCCTACACCTCCCATGAAAGAATGAGGCTTGGCTGGTGGTACAAGCTAAGTGTTGCAGAAACATTAAAAAGTCAGTGAAAATAGCCATTCTCTTGGATCCTGGAGGTGCAGTCTTTGTCGTTTGACTGGAAATCATGCTGAAGCAAATAAGAAGGAATTCTTAATTTTGTCTGGAATTTCTAGTCTGTAGTGCCCTCTTCATTAGAGAGGGGCAAATATATCTGCACATGTCCTGTGTACTGACATGGCATGTTGGACCTTTCATTAGAGGCTACCATACCTTCAGACAGATATGAAAGCACGATGTGACTGCGAAACCTGTATGTTTCATTGGGGCTTCTGGAGAGCATTGACATTTTTTCTCATTCTATGTGTAGGCATGATCTGATATTTTCCAGGAGATTAGTTTCCTGTCACAGCCTATACCATGCATGCACATTGTCTCTATCCAGGATATCCCAGATTAACAGAGGGGTACCTGGTCTGTGTCCTGCCAGATGTCTGTTTTTGCATTGACCATACAGAAAGATCTGTGGAACAAATGCATGTGCTCCATGAAGCTGATGTTTGCAATGCTTTTAGAAGTAAAAGGCTAAGGAATTTAGCCATGCACATTCAAACCAAGTTGTGGATGCTTCTAGGCTAGACTGGAAGCATTAGCTGGTATCTGCGCTAGTCAGAGCTGCAACTTTTGCCCTGTATCCAAAGGTCAAAGGTATCCTGAAATCCCTCCTCCTTGACAAGAGCGATTATCTGTTTCCCATGTCGTACTACAGATATGATAAATATCTGAGAGTGCAGTAGTCATTTGTTCCTGTTCTACAGAAGTGGACACTAGTTTTCGTCTCTGTACTAGCTTCTTGGATGAGCATACATGAACGAGTGAATCAACGAGTGCAGGAGCAGTTATTTAAGGCAATGTGAAGGAATTCAAGGTCATGCGTTTCAAAGGTTAACACATGGGAAAGAAACTATTCTCTGAGATCTGTGGACCAAATGCAGTGCTTGTGCTGCACAGGCTCTGGTCTCACCCACTGGCACAGCTTGGGATGTGTGGAATTTGGTCCAGTACAATCCAGATCTAATGAAATCTCCTGCTGTACAGCATAATAAACAAGAGAGGTGTTGACTGTGTCCTGATTGCAGTTTATGAAATGAACAGCAGGTGGGAGAGAAGCAATATGCATCCTCTGGTAGACCTCCAGTTAACAATGCTACATCTGAAAATATGAAGCATGCTAGTACTGAAATCAAACCTTTCATACTGTGCTACTTGAAGATGGGGAGAGGTGGGAGGGAGCAGAGTGGTGGGGGAGAGGAAAGGGGAATGTGAAATAATGGGATTTGTTTATGAATTGATCTTTCTTTTCAGTCTCTTTGGTCCTTCTTTTCCTATTTCATGCTCATATTTCTCTGTTGCCTGACAGTTCTGTCATTCATCAGCTGTTCACAAGCAGTCTGCCTCCAGATGATATCTGCCTACCTTGGTGGCAGGCACCTCCCTGACTATTCATGTCTCTGGCTTCCTGCCTTTATGTTTTGTCAGCCTGCTTATTTCAGAACAGTTTCTCTGTGCCCCGTCTTGCTGCTGCCCTCATGCCTACCCATCCATCTCCATTAAAATCTAAATATTGAATATCAATAAAATAACACAGCCTGTTCGGGGAGGAGGTCATTTGCGTGACGTTTTATGACTGTTTGTTGATTTGTGGTCAAACGGAACGGTCGTAAAAGAGCCGTGAATCAGGCAAATGACATAAAATGCACACATCAGCAATTAAAATCAGCTGTATTATCTGGGCACCCAGCAGGGCTGCCTAGTTAAGGCCCTGCCAATGTTTTGATTATTACAACTCTTTACAAGCATTCATGCTGTTCCTCTCCCCTCACCCCCACACCTAATATCTGACCCTTCCTCTCTTTCTCTGTGGCTTAACTGCTTATCCCATGCTTTGATTCTCCCCTGCAAGATGCAGTTTCAAAGATCTTTCCCTCTCTCTGAGTCCTTCTATCCAAAGGAACGCAAAATTGTCTTACTCGTCTCCCTAAATTTGGAGAATTTTTCTCCACTACTGGAATTTTGCCAGCAGTGTTTCTCTACCTGCCATATTCATTGCAACACCTTGTTCTATCAAAACCTCACCTGTCTCTGTCCTTGCATTTCTCACCCCTCCCTCACTACTGCCTTGCAGAGGCAAGCGTTCTCATCACCTGCAGGGTGCTTGGAGAGGAAGGGACTCAAGGATTTGTGCTGAGCTTATCGCTGCAGTGGCACTTTGCAGGAGCACCAGGTCTGCGTGCCTGCAGCTGCTTACAGAGAGGCTGCATGGAGGCGATGTCTTTCTCTGTCACCTTCATGCTCACTGCACACGCTTGAATTCCTCCTTTCAGTGTACCGCACATTTCTCCCTGCCGTATTTGGATCCTTCCCACAGGCCCCTCTCCCACACCTTTTTACTTGCTCTGGCTGTTGAGCTCCATGAGGGGAAGGTTCCCTGGAGCAGCAGTGCAGCCCACTGTGAGGCTGACTTCTCCATGTGGCAGTGTGTATTTGGAACCAGTGTGCCTTCTACCACACATCTGTCACCTCCACACGTATTGAAAAGTCTGTTGAGTGCACAGAAGAGTGTATGATGATATCTGAGTACTCACTTGTTTTCATGTAATTATAGCATTTCTTCATTGTAAACACATAGGCTACTTTTAATGAAAGAATTAGTTGAGTGTAAACCAATCTGTGCTGGTACTTCATTTAGTGGTGTTTTTTTTTTTTTTGCCTGGCCAGTAGACAGTCTTCAAAGAAATTTTGTGCTCCTTATTTGTGATGTAGATGTCCTTTTGGTTGAGAAGTCGCAAAACAGACCTAGAGAAAATATTTTTCCTGTTTTCTCTTTGTGACCATCTCTGATCAAAGAGAGAATCAGAGACTGTGATTGTGTCACTTACGCACAGGTATGTAGGGCCATTGAGACTTTCTAGAGTATCCAAAACTGCAGCCACGAGCTGGTGGATGTGATGCAGGCCCTAGAGAAGGCATGCAGTTTCCTGGTGAGGCAGCGAGGGGCACAGTGACTAAATGATCCTCACTCCCTCTTGCAGCTGAATCGTGCAGTGACTGTCAAAAATAGATCAAACTGGGAACATATACAAATTACATGTTACCACCTTCCCACCTGGTAAGAAACTCTTTTGCAAGGTGAAGGCTTTACATTTTTCAGCTGCTTCATTTCCCCATTTTGATCAGAAGTTGCAGTTACCATCCATGTAGTCTTAGAAGAGCAACTGCTCATCTAGAAACCAAGAGAATGAGAAGGACAGAGCTTCTGACGTGCTTTGAGAAGCTCTGGATGAACTTGGAGGAGTTCTGGGGAAAAGCCATGTGCCTCCCAACAAAAGTTTTGCCTTCTCTGAGATTTGAGCCTACACTAGTATTTTAATAACACTCATGTTCTTTGTTAAACACAGGCCTTTCTGCTGGCAGATCAGCAGAAGGGAGCAATGACTGCATGGTGCATAATGAAGGGATTTTATTTTGTGTTCTGCATGAAATGAAGATTTTTGCATGACAAGGTACAAAACAATACATTTTAAGCAGTGAGCTCCTAATTTTCAACTTTTGTTCTGGCTTGCTGAAGCGTATGTTTTTATATAACGTAAAATAACTATTTTCTGGTAAGAGTTTTAGAATTATATAAAGTAACCAAAAAGGAACCCCAACTTAAAAAATTGCTTTTTTATTCTCCCTCCCCTACTACCTGGCATGTGTAGAAATAAAACCACCCAGCCAGCTGCGCACCCCTAACCTCTTGAGCACTGGGAGGGAGTTCTTCCGCCTCTCCAGTGTTGTGCTTCCACTTCTGAGCACTTGTGGCTGCGCGCAGTTCCTGGCCTCGCTGAAAGCAGTGGCAAAATGCTAGCTAGCTTCACTGCTGCTGGATGTAATATTGATGGCAAATACTCAGATTCCAGATGGCTAGGAAGATTTCCATTTTCCATGTGCATTATTTCCATATTTTGTAGAATCACAAACATGTTCTGCATTCATCTGTGGCATTTGTTTTGTTGTGGCAGCGTACAGTGAATTATATCTTGATGCTGATGTTTCCAAGGCCCTGAGACCAGCTTCCAAAACATTTCAGAAAGTTCTGTACATTTGTTTAGTTTTAGAACTACTTCTATGCACACACTGCTGTGTGTCAGGGAAGCCCACTAAAAATACAGGGGCATTCTTTAATTTATACCTTGTCAAACCATATTTCATTAATTCGTTTTGGTCTCCCTTTCGCCTGTCCTTCGGTAACTGAATAGATTCCATTGATACAGCAGGCCAAATCAGGTGTATTTTTCTTGAAGAAAAGAGGTTTGTTATCCTGTGTATGTGATACAAACCTGAACAAGGATTTGTCCATATGCTACTTGGAAAAGTTAACTCAGCATTTGGCTATAAGGGGAACACGTTAAGCAGTGCTATCTGATATGGCAAAGCAGCTGCGAGGCCCACCTGGTCAAAAGCATTTTCAGTCCTTGCACATAAAGAGCAGGGCCTCACACTCAGGGATGGGGGCAGAGTGAAGAATCCAAGGCAGGAAGAAGCTTTCCCCCACTAGAACATAGCTCCGCTGCTGTAAAATGAGGAAGGAGGAGATATGGGGAAGGTGGGGGAAGAGCATGAGCACCGGAGGAGGGATGTGAGACAGCAACAGGAAGAGCAATTCCAGGGTTTAATTGAAGTGGCGAGTCCCAGGAATGTGATGAGATGACAGCGTGGAGGGCTTGTTGCTCTTAATTTGTGAGAGCCTCCATCCCAGCACAAGAAGGATAGTTGCCTGGGGAGGGAGGCAGGGAAATGACACTTGACAGGAGGTATCATCAGCATGCCAGTCATGAGGCAGGGAGTCAGCAGCAGGGTGCTTTCAAGAAACTTGCCTCTCTTTGCAACCTTTAGCAGCCTCATCTGCGCACCGTCACGGAGATGTGAGGTACGTGATGGCCATGCTGATGAGGCGACGGCAACGCTGATGGGGAGGTCCGGGGCTTTGAGGCCTCCTGGCAGTGTGCATGTGGTTGCTGATGCTTCTCTTTGGGAAAGGTGCTTTGCCCCCCTTCCAGTTTAAAGAAGGGACCAAACACAAGAGAAATTAAACCTCAGATATGCATGTCAGGGCAATCCTAGATGAGCTAACAAATGCGAAGAAACTCAGGGCTGCTTGCAGCTAATGCTGTGATTTTTGCCTGCCTGGGAAGAACATGGAAAAGGGTAGTCCCAAGGTCACTCCAAATCATGGGGCTTGTGAGGTGTTGCTCCTGTTAGCAGAAGAGTGAAGCTGGCAGATGAGACTTGAGAGGTTTGGGCCTATAAAAATCCATTATTAAAGAAAATCTGAATGAAGTGGCAAACAGAATGGAAAATAGCAAATAATATAGCATTAGAAATTCATTTCGGTTTTATGGAATATAGCTTGGGTATAAATATAAAGCATTACATTAAAATTCATAATAACAGATTATAGTCTTCTCCCCTATCTGTACCACTGCAGACAGTCTGATTGCAAGAGAGCTAAGCTGAGCAATTTAGAGGCAAGATGGATAATTCATGTGGCAGTTATTGGTAGCTTCCTCCATTTGCCACTTCAAAAAGAACCAAGACGTATGCAGCATCACCATCCCCAGCGACGGTTGTCCAGATAGCTCAGCCTGACATCAAGGACCAAATTGCTGCAGGTGCTGAGCAACACTGAGAGGAGCCGTGCTGATGGATGGCAGCGAATATGGAGGCATGTGCCTGCCTCAACCTGAGCTTCATCTGCCAATGCCAGCTTTTTGATCTTATGCAATTTTAATGAATGTTTTTCCACAACTTTAATGTATGCTAATATCTCTTTAAGACTAGTCCAGCTGAACTGGACACATATCTTCGCAAAACAGAAACAGCTGCAGTGCAGCTAAGATTTTCACACAGTTTTCCTTTTAATAAAGCTTTACTAATCTTCTTGCTCTGTTGCTACCAGAGGTTTTTGGTACTGTCTTCTATGTAAGAAAGAGGAATTGCTTCCTATTGCCTTGAATTTCCTGGAGAGCACCTTTAAAATTGCAAAGGTGGGAGGGGAATTGTTGATGTTAATCTGCATGGAGGGTGCTGATGAATGGAGATATGGCTTGTGGCTGTGTTTCCTGTGGCTTCAAGTCTGAGAAACAATTACTGTTCCTAAGGTGCAATAATGACAGGAGTAACGTTTTTAGAATCCTCTAATGGGATGTTATTTAGTCAGTTGACAGGTTTGAAAATTTTGCCTGAGGTATTGATTATGCTTGAACAATATTGTAAAATATGTTTTTTTATCCAAACTTCATGATTACTGGCCTGAGCTCCAAGCTGATGTGATGTTTCTTGTGAAGCTAATCTGCAACACAGGGCTGTTTTGCAGCAGAAGACTCTCTTCTTCAGTGTGAGAAAAGTGATGTTTCCATAGGTAACACCTGGGCTGAGGAGTTATCTGAAATTTCTTTTTCGGTAAAAGAGAGCAGGGTTCTTCAAAAGATGATGAACACTTTATAGCAGACATTTTGTAAGACATGAGCAGTATTAATATTGTGATCTGAAGAGGTGGGAGAAGCTCATGGCTCTGAGTGATGTGGGTTAGGGCAAAAACTCATGGTTCTGACTGATGTGGGTTAGGACATGGACATTTTCACTGGAGAACAGAATCACAGCATGGAGGCATCAGCATTGCCCGCATAAGTAGCCAGGGCATTTGTGGAACCTGTTAAATGCAGAAGAACACAGAAGACATTTGCCGTCATCAGCCACAGCAAATGGGGCTTCACAGAACAAGTACGGTGAGTCACGGTTAGTTAGTTAGTTGCTACTGCTGTTCTGAGATCAGAACTGGGGTTTCTGGTGAATTTACATGGGGACCTGATCGTTCATGATGACATCTCATCAGCTCTGAGATAAGTTTTGCTGGTTTCCAACTGGTACACACCAAGCGCTGTGCATGTGGCTGTTAGCAGTGGAGGACAGAGCATTTACACCGAGTCAGGTAATGCAGGGCTCCCACCTGGAGCTGTGAGCGGCTCTGAACGTGTCTTTGCACTTCCAGTGTCCTGCCTGGCTTCATTGGCTCTTGGTGGATGTCAGACCAAGGGAGCTCCAAAGAATTAATTGGTGTCTCATTAGCAGACCTCTAAGTGTCTCCAGAAAGCAATGCCTGAACTCTCCCCTGCTGTGTTTGGTGTGCCTGCAAGAGGATTTGTGTCTTTGCCTTAGTGCTTGGTATGATAAACTTGCATTGATCTGTGTCAGTTCAGGCATTTTACTTGCTACATTCACCGAGCAAACCTCCAATGGTCACCAGTTCTGTGAGGATTTATTTAATATCTTCATTACAGTCGTAAATTAAAATAGTTATTACTGTTAATCGGAAGTCATAACCTAGAAATGAACTGTCTGGGGGATCAGAACTTCAAGCAGGTGGGCAGCACTATGTTGAGGAAGACTATGTGCAAGCTGAAGTGTTCGCGTTGGCATCATTACTGGCAGTGCAGCTGGGTGCATTTTATGCTGGACAATGGTCCTTTCTGGGAGAGGGAAAAGGAGTCACTTCATCATTCAGGGGCTGTATTCAGCAGCACAGTCCACAGTGAGTCATTGCTTAAGTGAGTGGCAGGGCAGGAAATCCCAGCTGTCGGGAGTGATTGGCTGTCAGGTGGTTATGAAATATTCCCCCCACTGCCAAAAACAACCCCCTCAAGGTGACCAAGATGCAAGTTTTACCATCTATTTTGTCTAGGTCTGGATGGCTGAACCAAGCCCAGAACTTCCAGCTCCTGTGGCTGCACAGAGAGCTTAAAAAAAGCAGCACCGGTGTGGTGACAGCACCTGTAGGCAGCAATGAGACAGTAGCAATAGCTCTGTGACGGATGAATTGCCCAAATTAATCTTTGGGTCAATTTGAAACCTAAAGTTGGGAAAAGTTAATGTGGCTAATTTCACTGCTAATCAATTTAGCAGAAATGTCCAGTTAATATGGTTATGTCTCAATCCTAAATCATTTCCCCAGACTTTCCCAAGGGCCTCCAATATGCTGTGCTTTCATATTAAAAGCTCTGTTTTCTCCACTTCACTTTCAACTTTGAATGTGTAGTTCTGCATTTTCCGGAAAAAAAAAAAAAAACCCTCCAGTGTACAGAGCACTGATGATATACAGCAAGATAATATAAACTGAATTTAATGTAGTATAGATAATACAGTAGATGCTGCATTACTGTGTTCCTTTTCATATCTAATCCTAAAAAGGCCCCTTCACTGAGATTATCTGATTTTTCTCTAGATGGTATTTTGCAGACTTTCTTCAGATATTTTAGCCTAGTTTGCTGGGCATGCACTGAGAAGGCTTTGATTATTCCTTATAAAGGAACTATATATGCTTGAGGACAGGTGTGAGGGAAAATGCATAAGTACGTGAACATCTACTTGAGGGGCAGTGACTTTGGTCAGTCAACTGGAAGCAGAGGTGCAGCTGGGAGAATATGAGCCATTCTCTACCACTCATAGGTGGTACAAATCCCCCTTGTCTTGAGGTACTGGTGAACAAATCCAGGTAGTTTGGATAAGACTTCCAGACCCTCTCTTGCTCCAAAACTCCCTGGCTGGAATTTCGGTAACAATGAGCCTTTCTGGGTGAAGCCATCCATCCATTCTGGAGTGACTGTTCCCACTGACCAGATAAGTCATGCAATTTTGAACTGGCAGTGTCTTAGCCTATACTGCAGCTCCCAGTGCAGCTACAGGAGCTTCTTGCAAGGCAGAGCCCCATAGCTTCGAGGTGAATATGACTACATGACATTTTGCTTCCACTGTCAGTGAGAAACAAAGGGTTTGTTTAGCCATAGTCACTTTTGTCTTTCCCTTAGGGTACGCGTGGAACTATGAACATGTATGGATTTCTTATCTTCCTTATGCTTTTTCAGCATTACGCAGGAATGGGTAGAGAAAGAGAGAAAATTAATTTGCTGGATGTTTATTTTGGAGAAACTGAGATCACCTTTCTGTCATCCCAATAAAATATCTTATGAATCAAAACTAGAACTTAGAAGAAGTAAGCATACTGTCCTCCCATATTACAGAGATGGACTAAAACCGTAAGAAACCAAGGGCTGAAGAGCACAATGTGGAATGAAGCAAGTGTTGCAAAGACTGCAGCCTTGGAGTGCTGTTTTTTGGATGATCAGAGGGACAGGATAGGATGGTATGCACACACTCTCTGAGCCTTAAATCCTCCCTTTTAATCTTTACCAGGCAGAACTATTTTCAGGGAATGAAGGCACTTCACAAAAAAAGAAGGGTGACAAGACACAGAATACCTGTAAGCAGAAGATGTCATGTGTTTTTGATCTTTTTTTTTTTTTTTTCCTGCTCTAAGAAGCATCCTGATGCATCTTGTCTCTCAAGAAATAACCATAGTTGTGTCTCTCATTCTGTCTCGTTCCTTGTTAATACTCACTGGTACAGATGGGGTGAGCTGTGGTGCCAGGCGGCCTTTCCATGTTCTGAGATTTCCTGTACCTGAAGAGAGAATACAGTGGGCTATAAATGGGAACACAACACAGTGATTTATGGGACACAGTAGGGCAGGATTGGGAGGGTGTTGGAAAACAGATATTTCTTTTCTGGGTTTCAGGAATCTAGACTGCAGAGGCAAGCCATATTGTTGACTCTGTTTTTCCAGTTTCTTTCTATTACCCAATAGCTCCAAAGTCTTAGGGAAAGCCAGCACAAATTGGTGGGCTCAGCAGTCCAGTAAGCAATGTTTTCACAGGCATGTCAGACTGTGACCAAGCTGTGTGCAGTTGTGTATGCACCCAAGGAAGCATGAACACACCTAGGACAGAAACCAAAGGCACCATCTATTGTTCATTAGGAAGTTCTATATTTCTGCTGCTTCTCCATCCCATTTTATTCCCCTCTTCAAATAGCTTCCAGATTTCTTACTGTTGTTATATACAGCTCCCTGGTTCCTCCAGCAGATTTTAGTACAGTAACAAAAAAATGCCTTCTTATTTTTTTATCCATGATTATTGTTTACATTAAGTGTTTCAGCAACTGAAATTGTGTCCACCATTCTCACACTGTAAATTCCCTTTTTTCCAACAGGGAAGGGGGATGAGGGGAGACACAGATGACAGCCAATATTGCTTAAAACACTTTTCATTCATTAAGCTGTTTTTAGCGATAAAAACAAACTGTTACTATTAATGGCAAATGACTGTTCACACAGCACATTCACTCTAACAGTTCACTCACACAACCACTTATCACACAGCTCCCAGTTGGAGCTGCAGCTTTGAGGCCAACCCCAACCCTTTACTCAGAAGCAGAGGGTCAGACGGATGCCCTTGTGGCCTCTGCAGAGTTTTTTGGGGAGTCCTTCAGAGGGTCCTTTCGTTCAACAGGCATATATGTAGTATTGTAGTCTTCGCATGTAGTAGCTGCCGCCCTCTTGGATGTCTGACTTACACCAACCACTGTTTGATCCTCATGTCTCCATGTGACCTTGAATAAACGCAGGACAACTATTGGTCCTGGATTTGTCAGCTCCTGCAGGTTCTATACGGCCGTTAATCTCCAGGGCTTCTCAGTTCTTGGGAAACTTTCACTCATTATATTCTCAGCATGTCTTCTTTTCAGCATGGTGCTTTCTAGCAACATTTTTTCTCCTCTAAACTTATAGGTAGCTATTGTACCCACTCACAGAGAAAGAGTCTTTATCACACTGAAGTATTACATTATAAAGTTCAGTGCATATTTTATTTCTTTGCCATTAACAGTATGAAGCAACACATTAATGACATGGAAGTGAAAAGAAATAGTGGTAGTTATTACATTAATCTATCGCTTATGCCAAACACTGCTGCAATAAGGAGCATAAGCTGACAAAACATTTCTTCAAGCTGTGCCATGCCAGTTAAGTTTCTGCAGGTTAGTACTGCAAGATCATCCCCAACTACTTTCAGTGAGGGACTGTAATTAGTCTTGGATGAAATGGCTCAGATCAAACAGTTCATCAATTCTCTCAACCCTTTTCTCCTTCCTCAAGAATGAGTCAAAGCCAATACCTTTTTAAAGCTTAGAAGATGAGAATTAATGTGAAAGGCTAGACATAAGCAATAACATACACCTCACCTTGATGCTACTCAAATATTGAAAGTGAAAAATTTGAGACTAGACAGAAGAATGCTGTGAATTATGAAGCGAGGACTGGTATCACATCTCTCCCACCCCAGGGAAAACAAATGGCTCCATTTCACATGTAAGCTCCTTCTAATGTGAAACCACTTTTCTAAGTTTCTCTGTTTTGGTGGGACTTCCTCAGCAAAAAGAGCAGGAAAACTAGGGGGGAGATAATGTTTAAAACCATAAAGAGTAAGAGTCCAAACAGTTGAGTTTCCATACTAGAAACACTACACCAGGTCACAGAAAGTTTGCTGCATGACACAGTGACCCCCGATCTAGACAAGTCAAGCAAGGAAGGATCAATCCCAGATGACACTAACTGCACCCCAAGTTTGCCGATGACACCAAGCTGTGAGGTGAGGTTGACACGCCTGAGGGATGGGATGCCATCCAGAGAGACAGGCTGGAGCAGTGGGCCCAGGCTAACATTATGAGCTTCAACAAAGCAAAACGCAAGGTCTTGCACCTGAGTTGCAGCAACCCTCACTATCAGTACAAGATGGGGGATGAAATGATTGAGCAGACCCCTGCTGAAAGGGACTTGGGGGTTCTGGTGGATGACAAGCTTGACATGAGCCAGCAGTGTGCCCTCACAGCCCAGAAAGCCAACCACATCCTGGGCTGCATTCAAAAAACTGCTGCCAGCAGGGCAAGGGAGGTGATCCTGCCCCTCTGCTCTGCCCTGGTGAGACCCCACCTGGAGTCCTGCGTCCAGATGGGGAGTGCTCAGTGCAGGAGGGACATGGAGCTGTTGGACTGCATCCAGAGGAGGGCCACAAAAATGATCCAAGGGGTGCAACACCTCCCCTGTGAGGACAGGCTGAGAGAGTTGGGGCTGTTCTGCCTGGAGAAGAGAAGGCTCTGGGGAGACCTGATAGCGGCCTTTCAGTAACTGAAGGGGGGCTACAGGAAAGAACAGGACAGACTCCTCAGCAGGGCCTGGTGTGATAGGACTAGGGAAACAGTTTCAAACATAGAGGGGAGATTTAGACTAGATATAAGGAAAAAGTTTTTTACGATAAGGGTGGTGAAGCACTGGCACAGGTTGCCCAGAGAGGTGGTGGATGCCCCGTCCCTGGAGACCTTCAAGGTCAGACTGAACAGGGCTCTGGGCAACCTGATCCAGCTGTAGGTGTCCCTGTGCACTGCAGGGGAGCTGGACTGGACGGCCTTTAAAGGGCCCTTCCAACTCAAGCAATTCTATAATTCTGTGATTCTATGATTCTATGATTACTGAGGAAACAGAGGACAGGAGAAGGATAGGGGTGTTTGTCTGTTTTACCTTAGTTAACAAGGTATCTAAATTAAAGTCTACTTGTGCTAGAAATCCCCACAACATGTATACAGAATGCCCTTCCTCTGTGAGAAGGCCTTTGAAAGCTGAACTTTGTGTCCTTTGGACTGGAGTCCTAGGGTGCTTATTTCCCTGCTGATGAGGTCTCCACACATCTTCACAGCTGCCGGCTGTCCTGCTTCTGAGACTTTGTCTGGAAAGAAAAACAGAAGCCAAACAAAGAGACACTGTTGGAGTGTTACCAGAAAAGGAGAAACAGAAGAGAGTGGTTGTCTACAATATAGAGGGTCAGTGGAAGACTGAAGGAGAGAAATGGTGCCAGAGTAGATGGCAGTAGAGGAAAGCCACCTGTTTAACCAAAGGAAAATGTGTCCCCATGGCACAGATCTGCAAAACTGCAATGCTTTGTGAACATCAGAAGACAAGATTTGCATCAGACATTTTCCTTGAGGTTTGAGCAATTACTCAAACAATGTATGCTTCGCTCTCCTTCGTTGTCAGCAGAATGTCTTGACAGAATGACAGTCTCTTCATCTGTCAGTTCTTTCCTCTGTTTCTCTATTTTGTGGAATATGTCCTTGTCTGCAGTTCTGGAGAGAAAACCTGGGAAGTAATATGGAACTTACTGCTGCTCTTTTTTTTTTTTTTTTTTTTTTTTTTTTT
>VXAV01004466.1:498527-526308 GCA_013399715.1 Alectura lathami
TTTTTTTTTTTTTTTTTCCACTTGCAGTGTGTATGCACACCCATAGGCTCAGGAGCGAAAGCTATGATCCTTTGGACCTTTGAAGGTATTTCTGTGAATGAGAATCTGGCACTCTGTGGTCAGGGGTCCTCTGCCTTGGGGAGCACAGGATCCTCAGAATGGCAGGCTGCCATGCTCAGGGTGTTAGTCCTAGATACGATGCAAGGGCTGGGGGAACAGATGGCCTCACCAACTATGTCCTATGTCTGCTTCGGCACAGATGTTAGAACTATCAATAGCTCCTGGGAAATTAAGCTGTTAGCAAGCAAAATGTGGCTTCTCCATTGTTTTGTGGGTAATACAGGCTATTGATCAGATTTCTTCACTAAAGCATTGGTAAAATGTCTAATGGCATGTCTGAAAGCAGTGTTTGGGGTCTGTAGTCCCTCCTACATTGGACTGAAATGCCCTCTGCAGTCAGAAAATCGAAAGTGCCTGTTGATGTCTGAACACAGTCTACAGAATATTTTCCTATAATTTTTGATGTGAGTGTCTTCTAGTGACTCTACAAAAAGATCATTAACAGATTTTTAATTAAGCCTTTGTTGAGGATACAGCATGTATCCAAATAGTCTTTTTTTTTTTTTTTGTGTCAGCTGTCTGTCATTTCTGTTGGTTTTCATATTATTGCTGATTCCTGTGAGAATATTGAAAGTATAGAAGGAAGAATTACAAAAATAAACAGGTCAGCCACAATGCTTTCATTAAAGATTTAAGGGGCTCACGTCTTACGACAAGAACTGAAACTTTTCTTAGTATTGTAGCCCGCGCTTTCCTGCTGTTGGTCCCCGCTTTTCTTTATTTATCTAGCCCTTGTGAATGACCCCTTCCATTCTCTTGTCTTCGTCTGCTATTGGAAGCCTACTTTCCTATTCCTCCTCTGACCAACAAACACAGCCATCTAGAATCCTGCCTTTCAGTTTCTGTCCAAAACCCTTCCCATCCCCAGCCCTCTCCTTGTATCTATATTTCTTGGTACATGATTCTCCTGTAAACAAAGAATTCTGTTTAAAAAAAAAAAAAAACAAACATGAGAATACAGAAAGTATTTTTTCTTATGGATCAGCCTTCTGAGTGACTAGAAATGAAAGAATGAAAGAACACATGCCAAAGGTAGTAGGTATGAAGCTATAATAATATACTGTCAAAAAAAAAAAAAAAAAGCCAGGGGTGTAATAAAATATATTTCTCCCTTTTGTGTAAAGTTATTCTACATAGAGAATACATGAAATGCCAGGTAGGAACATAGTTGTTCAGTGTAGAGTAAAACAGGGATTGTTTTTCACAGCGTTGCCTCATGATCTGTTTCTGATAATGTCAGGAGTTCCAGGAAGGCTGCAAATCCATATGGTGATGAACAGCCAGGCAAAAACCTGCTGGTGCCTATTCTGAAGGAAGAATAGACATAGGCAGGTGCAAACTTTGGAAATACACACTTGTGTAGTGCCTTTCCAGTTCCTATACCTTCCTGGCCTCAGACCCTTTTTGAGAAATGGCCTCATGCTGCAGAGGGAAGAAATGCAATCTGCTGAAAGCAAGCCATATAGCGACCAAGTTTGCTCCTTAAGGACTGCTGCTGATCAGGCCTTTATCCTGTAATTTCTGTCTAGGAATAACTGCTGATGAAACCAAAGGATTTTTTCACCAGTAAGAACTAGGTGATCTGGTCTGCAATAAAACCGATTTGCTTGATTTAGATGGTATCATGAGGAATATGTAGATAACATATTAGAGAATCTTATGCCTGTCGTGACTTTGTAAAATCTTAGCTTTAGGGAAACTGATGCTATAAAAACAAATATGGAGATGCTTGTGAAGGCTTTCTTCAGTGAAACATAGAACGGAATCTGAATGATTGACCTTGTAGGATATTCATACATGAAATACAAAATGGCATATTTTGTTTCAAAAATGATTTGTAAGTGAAACATAACAGTCAATTTGCAAACTCTCATTAGGATTCGCATTTTTATTGTATCTGCCCTTTGCTGTTTCAATAGATTGTCTAGACCGAAATTGCAATCAGATCAGTCTGAAAGTGCTTAAAAAAGATTAATGGACTCGTTTTGTTGTGTCTAAGAAGCTCAGTAAAATTTCCTCAAAATACCTCTGGTATTGAGGTGCAGATATCACCAGTCTTCCTGAGCATGCCTGTGTGTATCATAGAGAAACTGGTGCATTTGTTCTCCTTCCTTCAGTCAGCTGGTCTTGAGGATAAGGTATTTTGGAAATAGTGTTCAAGAGCCCATTATGGCTGTATTTTGGTTATAGCAAAGATGATGTCTCCTTTAATTCATCATCACACCATCACTATTTTGCTCTTCCAAGTCAGTAGTACGTGGGATTTTTGAAAGTTCAAATGAACACTTATTTTTATTTTATTTTAAGATGAGGACAATTTATTATTTTTTTTCTAATTAACTTTTTGTGATACCCTGGTAGTGCTTAAATTTTTACACCATTTATATTTTACTTTGAAATACTTGAGTTTTCAATACTTAATTCCTAGCACTTCTGCCACTACTTTTGGCTTGAAGCATATTCAGTTGGATGCATTCATTCAATGATAAAATCAGAATAGCTAACTGAAATGGCAGGTACTTTCTGGTTTACTGCTAGATCCAAATGTTTGAAATAATAAAAACTCTATCTTCTGGTGAACATTTCTGACCATTACCCAGTCCCTCTCAGGGATAGGTTTGAATTCCTAACAAATTCAATTGGGAAAAACAAAAACAAAACAAAACAAAAAAACAGAACACTAACTTAGGTTGTAGATATTAAGTGACAGCTTTTTCTGTCTTTCTAACAACTCTCCTATTTGCAATTCAGTGATGGTATGGATCATCAGCTTTCGCTTTTTGCACAGCAGACTGCAAAACAGCTACTCTGTGTATTGAACACTGAAAATTCATGCTGATAATTGTTTTTATAGACAGCTTCATTTTAAGATGCTGTGCCTACCCACCAGAAATTTCTAGCTCCCCTAATAGTTCACAATTCCACTGTTTCCCTATTATATATCCAGTGCCTATGTATTGCATTTAGCATTTACTTCTGCAAACACAAAAAGCCTCTGTTATCCCCTTCCCCATTCAGTCACCATAGGCTTTGTTTTGGTTCTTTTCTTTGCTTTCTCAGGAAACACAGCAAGAGTCTCAATATTTTCTTTAATACCCTTTACTTTTTTTTTTTTTAAAAATAAGTTTCATTTCTCCATGTGAAAAGGGTATAACTTTTTTTTTTTTTAGTTTGTTTTTGAATAGGTATTTAGAAAATTCAGTGTATTTCAGAGTGATATAGGAATTCAGCAAATGTGAAACAACCACAAATTTAAATTGTTGCAACCTTTATTCCTTCTTAACAATCACTGCTGTGTTTTCTTTTGTTAAGGGTATAATATGTATGCGACTGTACACACACACGTGTATATATAAAATGGCAGGGCAAAGGGGGGAAGGGAGGAAACTAATTTTACCTCAGTCCTATTCATTCAGAGTCAGACCTAAATGTTTGTCAGCAGTGGGAACAGAGTCAAGGTCAAAGGCAGTGGCCACCAGATGGGCCTGAGATAGGGCTCCATCACCATTTGCCACCTGTGCTAGTTTCTACGTTCTCACACCAGAATTATTACAGAAAGTAACAGCTTTATGTAAGCAGGGGGTCAGAAATAATGTTATTGCTAAAATCAGAGCTGTTGTTTCTTTATCTTCCCATGGCTGGGCAGAAGCTGGAGGCAGGAGGTGGCTCTAGGTGCGGACAAATTAACAAAGCATGTGGTTTCTGGGAGAAGGGAGTGCCGGGCCCTGCTCTGCAGCCCTCCTGTCATTTAGTCCTGCCCATGCTGAGAGCGTGGGAAGAGAAGAACGCAAAGTGGACATCATCATGTTGCATATACTACAGGGAAGTCTTGAGCTGGGTCTGTCAGGATGACATGGTCTCCATAAACATTACCTGGAGAACAAACCCAAGGAGCCATTCTGAATGAGCTTTGTCTACACCTTACTTTACCCAGTTCATCTATCCTTATTTTAAGACATTTTTAAACATTATTAATACACTAGAGTGTAATTCATATAGAGTATACATTTTTTTGAAATCTATATCAACGCCTACTTCTGTACCAAAGTGTCCATGTTATCTAATTTTTGTAACCACAGCTTTTGCTTCAATACTCATCAAATATAGTCCTAGTAAGTGTCTCTCTTATTCAAATGGCACAAATGTATCAAATCTTTATGTTCTTTTTGAAAAAAAAAAAAAAAAAGACAAATATCTAAGGACTCAGTTTCCTCTGCTTGCATGTCTACAAAAAGAACGGATCCAATCAAACTCTCTGCTTGGCTGTGTAGTATTATTTTCTTATTTTTCCCTTACATTTGCATTTACCTGTAAATTAAATAGAGGTACACAGGACAAAGTAGTTCAAAACTGACTCAAATACAAGAAGCCTGCTGTGTCTGTCCTTTCCCCCAAATTACAGATAAAGTAGCATTCTCAACAGCTCTACTCACTGCAAAAATTGAAATCAGATATTCCTACAATGTGTTTTGCTTGATAATGAGCATATCCTATCTGAAGGACAATGCATGTTTGTATTCACATTTTTCCAGCTTATATTGCTTTATAATTTTATTTCTTATGCCAGAAATAAAACAGATAAAATGTGACTATAGCTAGTTTTAAAACCTTTATGTTACAAGAACACATCTTAGAAGGTGGGGTTCAGTGTGGACCAGGTTCTTTTGCTATATAAATTGGTTCCTTCTTTAAAAAAGGAAACAGTAAGGGCCCTGAGAGCACTAATAGGGCTGAATGGCTCTGACCATCCTCACCTGGCACCCCCATCCCCTGCCCATGTACACGGAAATCAAAATGCAGTCCTACAATGAGGAGATGTAAAAAAATCTTTCATGATAGAGAGCAAAGCTCATCATTTGATGATAGTGACATATGCTCAGTTTATAACCATCATGAGTTATTGAAGTTGTGCAGACTGCTCTAGTTAAAATATTGCCTGTTATTATTGCTGGAACACCCAGACATTTAAGTCAGTACCCTTCTGGGGTATTGTTCTGGACATGAAGATGCACTAGGAGTCCAGAGAGGTAATATGCCATGTAATGAAAGGTGGAAGAAGGGGAAAATCATCATCCTTCCAGGGAAGGGGAGTCAAGATATACAAGGTCAAATAGATGCCAATCAGAATTACAGAGATTGAGCCGATCAAGCACTGGTACAAGGAAGCAGATTAGATGAACTTTTCATTTCCTTTCAGCCCTCTTTATAACTTTATTATCATTTATTTAAAACAGCAAAAAAAAACTTTTTCTTTTCCTTTTTTTTTTTTTTTAAAAAAAAGTTCATACCCCTAGTCATCCAGACTAGCTGGTTTGAGAGTGGAAATGAGATCTGGGAGGAAATGGGAGAGACAAGATATGGTGAGCTCCTTCCTCAGCCCCGGATGGTTTGCAGCTGGGGAAATTGGCTGCTGGGAGAACAGGAGTGGTCTTAGGTCTGTGAGCTAAAAGAAAGTCACTGAGTGAACACAGGAGGTATCTTGTATTAATTCTATTTTTTTTTTCCCCCTACTTTAAGTAGATTAGAGTTAAGACAGTGCTTGCTCCTGATTTGACAGGAAACCTAGGCTGATTCTCTCAGCTTTTTCATGAACATAGCAAGACCTGTCTGTGACCATGCATCAAAACTGAAATGGCAGTAACGTGTATTAGTGGGAGGTATGAAACATTTGCTTTCTTTACATGTTTTTGGCTGTGAAGTTTGGGTGAACAACACTCTGCATTGATTCTTCTGGCAGACTTATGTCACACAGAAAAATAGGTCACTCTGACTCTTTACACCTACAATCCTTCCACAAAACTCTTACTGCTATTGTACACATAAATATCTCTGAATGATGTACAGCTACCACATTTTAAGAAGCTTCACTGACTCACCCGTTACTCAAATAGTAAATTAGTCTAGAGTTTCTCCTAAAGCTTCACTGTTTCCACTGGGAAACTTTTCTTTCTTTAGATCCCTTCCCTGCACTCCCCAGGATGGTAGATCTATTATTCCTGTCCTGGCTCAAATTGGATTCACCTGCTTGCATAGGTCAGTTAATGACTTGCTTTTCCAGGTGGAGGTAGTGGCAAATGGTTCTCAGTGCCAGAGTGGAGGGAGTTGGTGTTCATAGATGCAAACCTAAAAAATTGTCATCTGCTGCAGCAAGATAAAATTTGAGTCACTTCTAGTGTTTTGGTGGTTGTTCACAAGTTTGTTCTGAACTTAAAATGTTTATGCTATACATGAAAAACACTCACATGAAACATGAAGAGAAGTAATTTAGCGAATCGTGATGCCTTCTCATGTTCAGAACATAATCTCTCTGACAAAAAAAGTGTTTGTAGCAGGAAAATAAATACAAATAACGGACTGTGTAACACACTTCTGGAGGTAAAGCTCTGATTCTCACCTCAACAGGATGAGTCAAGCTGTGCCCTACAGAAGACACAGACCCAAGCTGACCTTCTGGATGATCCTACTGTCATGGTGCTCCAACTGGGACTCCACAGAACACAAGTAATACCTACCTGGCTGCAAGCCATCCTACTGCCCCACCACCTTTCTTGGCATGGAAGGTAGCCTTGGAAACCGTCCCAGCCCATGGAGGTAAGGTGATTCGGGAGGTATTGTAAAGAAGTTGCTTCACCTGGTACCAGAGCTGGAGCTGTCTGCGGGAGAGAAGCAAGATGTGATTCTCTGCTGTTGGCTTGATGGAGTGATAAGGGAGGAGTATGTGAGGCGAGAGCAAGGAGGTGATGGTTTAAATCAAGCCAGAGGCTGCCTTCAGCTTCTGTAATGTCTCTGGGCAGTACCCCTGACTGCCTGCAGTCATTCACTGAAGCTTTGATGGCTGTGTTCAGTAATGTGTCTCCTCCCCTTAAGTCTCTCCTGACCCTACAACCAGTTCACTGTTTAGTTTGTGACCCCTGGGCTTTTCTTCTTATTTAAGTGTCCTGCATTTTCTAATGAGAACAGAAAGCTCTGTTAGCTTGGTGGATTCACAGCCTCAGTTGCTGCTATCACATGGGCCTGTGCTTTCCGCAAGCACTAAATTCACTTTATAAAGAGCCAACAAATTTTATGAGAAAAGCCATCTTTTCAAAGGTACACTGATATACAGAAATGGTTATTTCACATCTGGGATTTCGCTGTATGGAAAGTATAGAAAATTTTATAACTCATCAACTCTAAGAGATGCCCAAGCATGCTGAAAATAGGGCCATAAATTTCTAGGAGATAAAACATTTTCAGAGAAAAAGAAAATTCAAAAGAAATAAGCAAGTGGTGTTCTGACACACATTAGGAGAAGACATTGAGGAAAAAAATAAAACAACAATCCTGCCTTTTAATTTATGACTATGTATAAGAAAACTGAAGAATTCCCAACTTCTAGTAGAAGATAAAAGATTAAAAATATACTTCTTCTCATTTCATAGAAAACAGCTCTGTTAAATCTAAAATTTAAATCATAGTGTTTGATTATCAGTGCTCACCAAGAGGATTACAGAACAGTCATTAAATCTTATTACAAAGCGAAGTGCAGAAAGTAATTGCACATATTTGTAAGTAGCTTAGAATTGATTAAAAATGCATAAAGAAAAACTGCAAAATTTTCTGCAGGCTCAAGCCTACTAGCCCCTCTGGGTAAACACACATCAGCTCTTTCCTCCAGTAACCTCTCTGTTTCCTCCCGATGTGGCAGGAGGAGGATTTCTCCCTGCTTTAAGGACAATGACACTGTACGGGTGATGGCTGGAATCGCTGTGAGTGGTAGGAGATAGGGAAGGCCTGCATTCATGCTGAAGTTAGGCAGCTTTAGGAGAAGCTCACCAAGTTTAATTTAAGCCATTCCTCGGGCTAAGCCTTTCCTTCCCCACCCCCATCCTCCACCGAAGGCTGTTCTAAAGCTGCGTTTTCAAAGCGATGTATGGGGAATTAAGTGCTCCGGTTCCACGGCTGTTAATGTGATTTTGTGAGCAAATACCCTCTGTTCCAGCACTGTGCTGAAACCATAGCCTGCTATGAGGTTTTATACATTTTTTGCAAGTGAAGCTGAGCCAAATCAAGGTAACTTTAGAAGCATGTTAGCTCTGAGTAAGTTACTGGCACGTGGGCTTTTTGCTGATTGTTTGTTTGAGCTGGTCAAAGAGGCAGACTTTCCCTGCAGAGACTGAGTAAAAGGTAGGGCTGGGCAAGGTGGGTGCGCTTGTTCTGTGCTTAATTTTACTCGGTTATGTAAAGATGCGCCTCCAATACATCACCCTTTGCCAAAGCCAAGACAAATTTGGTGCATAACACACTGCAGGGAGTGGCCTGGTCCTATGCAACCGATGTCTCAGCATGCAACTTATTCATCTTAACTTTGCATTTAAGCTACTCACACGTTTCTTCTGGCAGTACTGGAAAAATTCCTGTGACATTGTGTTGTGTCATGGTTTCTGTTCTTGGATTCACTTTTTCCTCCCAGCAATCATGGTAGGTGGTGGTAGGAAGATATGGAAGTTTTCCTTGCTTTCTGCTTTTTCTTTCACTTTTTTTTTTTTTTTTTTTTTTTTTTTTGTAATCAAAGTTTTCTCCAACACAAATCAAAAAAACTCTGTGAATGAGGCAGAGAGGCTGGGCCTTGAACCTGGTGCGCAGTCACAAGGTGACCTGCGGTGCAACTTCTATTGGGGCATCTTTTTGATCACAGTTCCGAGAGCCAAGGCAGTTTAGCTGTGCTCTACTGTGCCCATTTGTGGCGATGTTATAAGGAAGGCATGTGAGGTTTCTAATTACCAGTCCCCTATTGGCAAATTTATGACATTTCATTTTATTTTCCTGTCTCAATTCTGAGGATCATATGAAAATAGAACTGAAGGGATTACAAAAGATTTTGCTGTTCTGTATTCATTTAGAACATCTTTACGGGCTTTTGAATAATCTTTGTTTGTAACTAGGAGAAAAATGCACATTTTGTCAACTTATCTTCAACTCATTGCATGGGTCTAGACCTGAATGGCTGTCCTTCAAATTAATATGAATTTAAGAACTAAAGCGCTACATAATGAGTTGAGAATATATCTCTTGGAGTTTACTATTGATTTACTGTCCTAACATTTCTGAGAATTACCCGTTGCATAATCTATAGAACCAGATGATTTCTTTGCAATGTTGCTGCTATCTCTTAAGGTTTTATCTAAAGCCTTGAGAACTGGTATTTTTTCTCAAAGTCACTTAATAAGAATCTTAGTTTTCTTTCTGTTGTAAAGAAAGTTTCTTGCTGCAAGGATTGTGGAGAAAAGCTGGCAGATGTGAATGTCAGGGAGCTGCAAGGACCTAAGGGCCAGGAAGCTGGACACGGTGGTGATCCTGGCACATGAGCCCACACCAACAGATGCTGTACTGCAGGGTCTGAGCCAGACCTAAGGGGGTAACAGCATCTGTCAGCAGCCTCTGACGGGGTGAGGGTGTGAGTCAGGACCAGTGTCCATCCAGGGGCTGAAGGAGACAGGGGTAGGGCTGGAGAGAAGGCCACATTGTGGATCCAAGGGGTTCATCTAAGGGACAGGGCAAAAGGCAGAGAGAGGGACAGGCTGTGGTGTCTGAAGGGTGCAACCAGGAGATGAGCTATTGCATTGTAGGGCTGAGGTCCATACAGGGGACAGGGCAAGGGGCAGGGATGGGAACCTACTATAGTGCAGCTGGGGCAGGCACTCGTGGCCTTGGGCTGAGCTGTATGTGGGCCTGTGGGCAGGGATGGGAGTTCTGGGTCAGCCTGGTCAGAGACATTAAGGCAATTAGTGTTTCTGGGTTTCTGACGCTGAACCCACCAAAGGCAAAAGAAACCAGAACATAAAATGAATACAAAGATAATTTTTTGAACTCATGATTTTTAAGCAGGTTTCATTGATAGGGAAAATATAGGAATACTTCCTAAAGCACGGTTCATTGAAGAACAGAGGTTGTGCCAGAAGAGGCTCACTGTATGCTTTGGTGGCATATACCTTGCCTTTTCTGTACACTGTAGGCTTCAGTATTGATGACTGCTGAAGCCCGGTTACTGCACTAAATGAGCCTTTGTTCTGACCCAGTGTGCCTCTTCACATACGCCTACTTCCTTCTGAGGGACTATTTACAAGACACCTGCAAATAATAAATGCATTAAAATCAAGGACAGTTCAACTGCTGAATTTCCTTTGCAGACTATTTCCACCAAGCAATGGTAAGATGGACAATTTTCCACTGAGTTTTCACCACCCCACTCTGTGAGAGATACTCAAACTCCCCTATGTAGAATGGAAATAGGAGTACAGCCTGCACAGCCCTCCTGCCCCCAGGACCTCTGGTCCCTGAGGCAGACACGTCATCACGTGGTCTTTCTGTTTCCCATGTTCGTGCAGTTGTAGTAGCAGCAGGGCACTGCAGGAAGTGGCAGTTCTCTGGGGAGACCATACTTTTGGAAGGAAACTAGTAAAGTGGACAGAACTGCAGGCTTTTAACTCACCTGCCAGCTTGATGTTTACTAGTGATTACATGCATCGACATATACACCCACACAATGTGCACACATTATGGTCTGCCACCCCAGATACATGGGCCTCTGTGACTATGATATGACTCCACTTGCTGGGGCTCAGGTCCTCTGGCATATAAAAAAAGTAGAATTTCATCTAGTTTCTAGTTTCCTCCAGTACAGTCTATAATGTCAGCAGTCAGGGATTTCCTTCTGGTCTCCCTGACTGGAGATCGGCTCTCCATCACACTTTGGTGTCTGAGGAGCAGTTTTTCACACTGCTTTCCATGTACATCATCTTGCTCATGTGAAGTAATCGTGTTACAGGTGCACTTACTCAGACTTGAGAACCATCAAGTGGTGATAGACCATGTGTCTGAAACTCTTATTGGGACACCATGGAAGACAAAAAGGTTTCTATACATGTGCTCCAATGTGATTCTGAATCTAGTCCTGTGTTGGTAAGAGGTGATTTTTATTGTTGTTTTCACTCCACTTATATTATCGTGTGTTTATCAACAGTCAGGGAGAATGGAGGAGAGCTGCTGTTTGTTAATCACTGCCTGGAGAAAACCGTAAGCTGATCTTGGTATAAATGAGCAGGCATGAGAATTTGCTTTAATAGTTTTCAGTCCCTTTGGCAATGCAGAAATTTTGTTTGATTTTTGCCAAGTGTTTTTTTTTTTTTTTACTTAGTGTTTTTAGGTAATCACTATTTAGATGGCTTCTGTTATTGGATTTTCCTTTTTTTTCTCCCTCCCAGGAGATAAAATCATTGAAATCCTCTGCTGTTGAAGGCAGTGGCAAACCTCCCACTGAATTCAGGATTTTACTCAGCCAAAGAGTTTCTTGCAAATAAGGTATTTAGATACTGCACTCAGGGGTGATATTCACAAACTTAATGCTGTTCCTTCAAAATAAAAAGTTCTTATATATTAGTGTGAGGAGGCCTTACTGAAATACTTTTCCTTGAAAACTGATTCACAGCCCTGGAACTTAATGTTACCACGAAAACGCGTAAGACAGCAGTGAACTCAGCTATCCTGGCTGCTTTACACAGTGCCAACAGCACAGTCAGTGATTTGAAAAGGAAAATAAATAAACAGAAAACAAAGAAGAATGAGAGGGTTTGCCCCTCTGCTTGGAAAAATCAGACAGATGTCCTTCAGGTGCAAATTCAGGCTCAATATGCTTGTGGAAGTCTCAGCCAGACAGTGGTGCCAGATGTGGACTTTTGAATCTGTGGGAGCCTTTCAGATCCCTGGTAGCCTTTATCAGGTACTGATCCCAAAGACACGCCTGCATGGGCCACACCTTGTTAGCTCCAAGGCCTGTCTAGTACTGGGCTCACTGTGTTAGTTTGGACATTTCTGTTGTCTTTCTGTCCACAAGCTGAGGATTCTCAGGGTCACCCAAAGCAACTATTGAATAGGGTCACCTGGCAGGACACAGCTTGTACCCTCATAGTGGAAAGCTGCAGGGATGACCCTTTATGGCAAGGGCTGATTTTGAGGGCAAATTCTCATGTATTTACCCAGGGGCACAGCCACCGTCTAGCTCTGTAATCTCATGTCTTGTCCTGCATCTCTTTGTGATGGTGGAGGAGGAAGAAGACTACAGGAGTAAGAGGAAGGCTCTGCACAGCACCTTCAGGGCTGCTGGTCTGAGGATGGGAGAAGGAATACATATAGCATGTGAGAGAGGAAAGCCAGCTGGGTGGGTGAGCGTAGAACAGAGAGAGACCTAATGGGCAGATCACTGCATTGGCAACCCTAACAGTGATTCCATGGAAACTGGGAATGCACAAGAGTGGTTCTCTGCCACAGTGAACAAACAGGTGGGTTAACGAATTTAGTGGTAAATACAAAATGCAACATACCTACAAAGAAGTGAGATTTGTTTCTGAAAGGTTGTTTCTTGGTGTAAAACTAGAATACAATAGAACAGAACAGTTCAGTTCAGGATCTGTCAGGGACCATGTAGTCCAACTGCCTGACCACTTCAGGGCTGAACAAAAGTTAAAGTGTGTTACTGAGGGCATTGTCCAAAACATCTCCTCAACACTGACAGGCATGGGCCAACAGACACCTATCTAGGAAGCCTGTTCCATTGCCTGACCACCCTCATGGTAAAGAAAATTTTCCTAATGTCCACTTTGAACCTCCCCTGGCACATCTTCGTGCCATTCCCGCACATCCTGCCATCAGTTCCCAGGGAGAAGAGATCAGTGCCTTCCTTTCCACTTCCCCTCCTCAGGGAGCTTCAGAGGGCAGTGAAATCACCTCTTGGCCTCCCCTTCTCCAGACTGGACAACCCAAGTATCCTCAGCCTCTCCTCAAAGGACATGCCTTCCTGCCCTGTTAACAGTGTGGCCTGCCTCCAGACACTTTCAAGGAATTAACATTATTTTTATATTATAGAGTCCAGAGCTGCACACAGTGTTCAAGACGAGGCAACACCAACACTAAATACAGTGGGAGAATCACTTCCTTTGGCTGTTTGTACTGTGTTTAATGCACACCAAAATGTGGTTTGCCTTCTTGGTTGTCAGGGCACACTGCTGGCTCGTGTTGAGTCTGCTGTCACCAGTAGCTCCAGGTCCCTTCCTGCAAAATTCTTTAGCCAATATACCTTAAATGGAATACATAATTTATTTACAAATGAAGTAGAGGTAGTTTGTGCTTAAGAGGACCCCCCAAAAACCAAAATGCCATGGCCATTTCTATTTTTGTGACACTTGGGTTGCAAAATGCATAGGACTCCATGAGTTATGGTGATGCTGATGAAAAAGGTCTTATTTAAATATGAGAAGATTAAGCACATTTCAGCTTTGTACATCTCTCTTCTGTGTAGGCTAATGACTGTACATAGGAAAATGAACAATGAGAGAGAAAGATACCCAAAGAGATCTGTAACGTGACTTAACCTTTAAAAAATTACTACTGAGTTTCAGTATCTGTCTGTATGCCTCTATGGACAACACTTGATGCATCCTAAAAATTAATCCTCTTCGAGGTGTCTCTGGATATGCAACCAGTAGGAAAAGACACAAAATCATAGGTCATGTATCTGAGATAAATATCAGGAGTGGCAATTATAGAGATGTGCATTCTCATTTGCCTACATACACATATATAAATCTAAACAGGTAAATTCTAGCTGTTGTTAGACTGTATGCCAAACCTGCATAAAATGTACGTAATTGTGCTACATGTGTTCTAAAAATAAAATATTAAGGTAAAATAATACTGTACTCTTTACACAAGTACTTCAAATGGAATATATAATACAAAATATTGATTCAAGAGGGTTGCTTTATAGAAAATCAAATGAGTTTTTGCCAATGCTGAGAGGAGACAAGCCCAGTGTAATCAGCCTGTTCAAGTAATCATTACAGTGGCGCTGTTTGTGGCACTCTGCTTAACAGTCTGTCAGCAATTCCATTAAAAACTTATTTTTAAGGGAATGATATTTTGGCCATAAAAGGTTGCTCCAATGTGAAATTAAAAATATATTTAGAGATGTGGTGGAAGGGATCACCTCCACCCCTCCATCCCAGTTGCTTTTGAAAGGTCTGATCCCGGGTCACTGAAGTCAGCAAGAATTTTGCCTTTTTTTTTGTGTCAGTAGGAGTAGAATTGGGATGAAAGGATCTCTCTGTGATTAATTGCAGTTAACAGTAGCTTTGAATTTGACCTTAGCTGAGCTTACATTCTCCGATATGTTTTAATCATCAGTGTGTGAGGAGCTGTGAGGAGTATCTCAGATTTTTTTTTCCTCAAATAGTTTGCTGTGGTACAGTCCTTAGAAAAAGCTTTTCTGGTGCGATACTTTGGTAAATGAAAGCCAGTCCTGTGGCCCAGATTTCAAGCCCACTTCAAGCTGTTGCCGTTTGTGCCAAAATGGGGCCCTCCTACTACAGTTCTCATGCTGAGAGTTGGCACTGGAGGCAGTAGTCTTAAAGACAGCAAGGTAATGTATTGTCTTGAACAGTGCAGTGTAACATTTATAAGCTTTGACATTCAGCTAGGCTAGATCCTGAGCAACCTGATCTGACGTTGTTTTTGGGCCTGTCTTGGGAGGGTGGTGGTGGTTCGACCAGGCACCTCCTGAGGTCCCTTCCCAATTCCCTTACTCTGTGGCCCTGGGGAGTTGTTACGCAGAGCTGTGTAATCTCTGTTCACACAGAGAGCTGCTCAGATTCCTGTTCAGAGCCACCTATAAATATAGAACTTTCTGATGCTTTAGGACATTGAGAGTCAGGGTTTGCTTTGATCCGTTATAGCTGTTGTGATTATATGTTGCTGGAGAAATGGCTTGGCTTGCTCTTCCTTATCCAAAGTGAATGATTTATCTGACATGCTGTGAATACAAAGTCTTCATTTTTTTCTCTTTGGGGGCCACTTAAAACCTTATTTACACAAAAATTAACTTGGATTAAAGTGTAGGAGTGCTTCTGAAAATTTTGCCCTGTAGAGTTGCATTAGCAGAAGCACTGTAATTGTGTTTCCTTTCATTTGCTCTGTAACGGCAAACAGCTAAAGTTGCACTGGTATAACTGAGAGGTGTATGGGGGTTATTAAAAGGTACTTTTTAAAATTTCTTAGACCGTTATAAGAACAAGCACGACAACGACGAGAAAAATAAACAAAATGGAGGAGCATGTGAAATGAGAAGCATAGCAAAACACCATACACAGTGCTAGATCTTCATATGATGCTAATTTACTCTTTGCAGTCAAGTAATATAAGCCACACCAGTGTCTGTGTTCAAAATAAAACTATCAGTGTGATGAGAGAACTATCAACTGCCAATAAAATTAATGAGTTGGTTGGGAATTTGGCAAACTCTGTGAGACAGAGATGGGAGAATATGACTCTGGCAAAAATCTGAAGTAAGGTGACTTTGTGAAGACTTTGTTTCCACTCCTAAAATGGAATGGTAAACTTGTATTCAAGTTATGACAGATACACATCAGAGTAAGAAGATAAAAATGATCCCTATAAAACTATGTATCACGTTGTAATATGAAATACATTAAAAAGGTTTGCTATTTTAAAAAAGATATTGTATTCTTCCAACCATTATATTTTACTCAAGATCTTTTGCTTTTATATTTGTTTACAGATTCAAGAAGTTTCCTGCATAGAGACAAATATGTAGAGGAGAAGCCTTTCCCAAATTCCATGTAACCCTTTACTTTTAGTCTATTCAGGCATGCCTGATCCCTCAATTACTGCTAGCTCCTAGCCATGTCACTCACCTTGAAATATTTATTTGCTGCTCTCTTTGCTGCCATCATTTCAGTGACCACTGTACACCTTTGTTGGATTTGATACTGTCCTTTGGTCAATGTTGAGGTAATTTATAATCTTCGTTGATCATAATCCAGAAAATGTTCTATTGTGTGTCTTTCAGGAAAAAAAAAATACATATGTATATAAATAAACAGTAGTTTCTGTGCTCAGCCTTTTTGCAATCTTACACCTTCCTCCTGAGTCAGCTACTGTGCTTGTTTGCTCCATCATTATCCTGGCTGAAAAATGTCAGAGTGATGGAGTACCTACGAGCAGTTTCCCGGAGAAAAAATAAAGGGATTTGCTGAGTGAGCATGAGATGTGTTCCACAGAGAATCCTAATATCTCGTGGCAAAACCAGGACAGAAGCAGGTCCCCTTGCAAAGAGGCTAACCACTGATGGAAACAGAATTGTCACAGAGCCTAAGGAGCAGAACTGTTTCTTAGAATTTTTATTTTTCTGATAGCTGTGGCAGAACCCCCCCCCCCCATATATATGTATGTATATACATACACATACACACACACACATATATAGAGAGAGAGAATGCTTGCATATATGTATACATGTATAAATACATACACCCTCTCTTTAGTATTTATATATACATTAATATTAAAAATATGTACACAGTCATATGTATGTTTATATAAACCACATCCCCAGAATGTTAGAAAAATGGTAAGATCTACTGGTACATGTTTTAAATAAGGTTCCCCTCTGTATGTGGATGGATACAATCTTTAATTACATTACTGCATACTAATTTTTCCAGAGGAAAACCATTCCCTTCATACCCATACATATAAGAGGCAGAGTCCTTGGAAAGCGGTGAAACTCTTTTCAGTTTGGCTGAAAGGTCCGGAGACATGGACCTGTTGGAGCGCATCTAGAGGAGGGCCGCAAAAACGATCTAAGGGATGGAACACCTCCCCTGTGAGGACAGGCTGGGAGAGCTGGGGCTGTTCAGCCTGGAGAAGAGAAGGCTCCGGGGAGACCTGATAGCGGCCTTTCAGTATCTAAGGGGGGCTACAAGAAAGAAGGGGACAGACTCCTTAGCAGGGTCTGCTGTGATAGGACATGGGGAAATGGTTTCAAATTGAGAGAGGGGAGATTTAGACTATGTGTAAGGAAGAAGTTTTTCTCAGCAAGGGTGGTGAAGCACTGGCACAGGTTGCCCAGAGAGGTGGTGGATGCCCCGTCCCTGAGACCTTCAAGGTCAGGCTGGGCAGGGCTCTGGGCAACCTGATCCAGCTGCAGGTGTCCCTGTGCACTGCAGGGCAGTTGGACTGGACGGCCTTTAAAGGGCCCTTCCAACTTGGATGATTCTATGGTTTTAGTGAGGTTTCCTAGTTGTGTTTCTGAACAATACTTAGCATTTGATATATAAAATAGCCTTATGAAATTATATTTATGCCCTCTTCTGCCTCTGTCCGTGACACGCTCTGCCATTCCCATGCACAAGTCGGTCGGCTGTCGGATTGGACCGCACCATTTTTTGGTCAGTGGAGGGTTACAAGCAGCTGGTGGAAAGAGGGCTGAAGACGCATCCTCTGCCAGTGGACAACAAAGAGAAGGAGTGACATCCAGGTCTCTGCCAGCAAATATGCTGTGCTGGCCATCACCTTCCAGACTTGTCTTAAACAGCATTTCCGCACCCTTCCTCCCTTCCCAAGTCCTGCCTGTCTTACTGCTTCTTGCCATACCTATTTCTGCCTATTTCTTTATTGCCACCCTCCTTCTCTTGAGAAGCTTTATCCCTGACATTGAATTTGGCATGTTTGCCTTTCCTCCAGCCTTTGATGCCCCAGTCAAGTAAAGTTTTGAGACCAGAACAGTCTGGTTCTAGTCTCCCTGTCTTCTTTTCCTACTGATGATGTCTCAGTAGTAGGGCTAGAAATTTTAGGAAAAAATCCTGTTCAGCACCTCCACCCCTACAGTGACATTTGGTGGCAATGCAAGCATTTTTCTGATTGGCATTGGGAATCTGCAAAGAGATGGAGCAGGCTCGACTCACATGTGTTAGTTGCTCAAATGTAGCCCAAAACAGGTCACTCCGCATTAGAGAACTGAATTTTTCCTTTCTCTGTTGAAGTTAGCATTTAGCCAAACTCAACCCAACAGCATGTCATTGGGCCTAAAGCAGGTTCACATCCCTCTACTTCACCTCTTCAATACAAGAATATTTAGAATCTCTAAAGTATATGGTTTTATATATATATATATATTTCCCTAGATGGCCATTATATTGTGAGAAATGCCTGAAATACCTGACTTGAAACCTCTTGATAAGATCATCCTCAGAAAAATACTCTCTGAAAAGACCCTCATCATCACCGTTCAGTAGCATCAAAGGCAGATAAAAGTGAAGGGTTTAGAATGGAAAGCGATGGGAAATCTTTGTTACCTCTGTTACTGCACTAGCAGCCTTCATCCTGGTTGTGCTGCACTGTTCTCCAAATCACAAGCAGCATTGTGGGTTTGGGAGGGTGAGAGCTTTAACCGTCTCTCCAGCCTCCTGGTAGATGTAAGGCCTGAGTTATTTATATGTTGTCAGACCCGCCTTTGGCAGGTGGCCTGAAGCATTCCAGCCATGGAGGAGCATTTCTTGTCACTTCTTGTATGTTAAAAAAAGGCAATGCCCAGACTAGGGAGCCCTGAAGCTTTCTAACCCAGATGTAGAACAACAGGAGCTGGCCTGTAATTTATACCACATATAAAAGGAATGGGCTAATGCCCTCAGAAACCCCTTTCCACAACCAAAAGGAGAGCTAAGGCTTGTGCCCAGCATTACTTTAAAAAGCAAAGCAAAAGTGTTTCCTGTCCTCAAGTGGATCTGAAGTGAATAATAAGAGGTGTCCTCATATGTGCTGCTTGGTTTCTTGCGTATTAGTTTATCTGTGGAAACTGGCTGTCTTTTCACTGGCAATTATTGTGTTTCACTGATGGCAAAACTGCTGAAATTCTTTGTGGAGATGGAGAAATTAATTGTATTCGCTCAGGTTTGAGAGCATCAAAAAGGGAAACTTGAAACCTTTGCTCTGTACAGTTTTATTTCACCCAGCTCTAAAGAATACAAAATGATGCCGTTCACTAGAGAGAGATGTACTGTATTATTTCAGAGGTTTATTGTTACCAATATAATTTGGGAATGTGCTTTGCTCCCTATGGAAAAGGAACTGTTTCACAATGTACTGTACTTTCTCTTCTGATGTTCTTGGTCCTGCTGGATGAATGTGCAAGCACTTACGATAGGACATTCATTCTCCTAAAAGGTAGAAAAAAATTATTTGGTGGATGTCCCCTAGTCAAGTACCTATCTTGTTTTTTACACAGTGGAGCCCACAAATAGCTATAGCAATGTCTCCTATCTTCCTCTTCCCTCTACTCTGCATGATATTAGGAACCATATAGATGTAGGGGAGGTGCACTGGACCCAGTACCAACCTGACAGGGACCAGCCAGGTTTCTGGGGACAGTTGATTTGGGAAGGGGACTTGCTACCCAAAGATCTGACTACTGATCCTGCCCTTGCTCAGAAAATGCAGTGGGCTTGTTGTCCCTGAGTTCCACTACATACTTTCAGAGCGTCCATCTGGGGCGTAACCAAATGCTGCATGAAAAAATGGGGGTGGATGAAGGTTCTCAGGGGTATTTTCATGCTTCTGGAGATAAGAGGGGTTTTTTTGTGGTTTGTTTTGTTCTTAAATAGCCGCTTTTCAGACAATAATAATGTGTTTTCTAACTCATATATATATATTTTTTTCCTCGATGGGAACACTAAACAAATTTTAGAGAAAATCTTACTTTCAGCCACCTCTAAATAAAGGCACCTCACCATCCTATGGATACACAGCAGCACTCCCACCAGTTCCTACCCATCAGCTGTCCTTTACTCCCTCTTACATTATGCCCCAGGCCTTCCTGTTCAGAAGTTCACTTCAACTGACGACAGCAATATGGATGTACTGCAGCTGCCCAGCTGTAGAGGAAGGTCCACCACTTAGCAGTTGGCAGGCATCTGATTTTTGTGCCTTGTAGTCACATCACAGTGTTGTTGCACACTGTAATGACCAGGGTGCCTTAATGAGGAAAGCCTCTCACCACTGATGATCCAAAGACGACAAGTAGGAGATCAATGCCCAGCAAGGTCAGATGTCCTACCCAAGACTTCCTTTCTGATGTACTAAAACATGACAGATTCAGGTGAGGGGAGACTGTGCTGTCTTTTTTTGCTCAGGGTTGTGTAGGCTTTCTTATTAAACCTGAGAACAGCAGGCTGTACCCACGAGCTCTTCCTCAGGAATGCAGCCCATGCAATATAGTTAGTTTGGGATGGAGTTGTCTGTCGGGAGAAGCTACCCTCTGTGTTTCTAATACCCCTTTAGCTAGGATGGACAAATGCCCACAGTCTGAATGTAGAAATATATTTTATATATCATTGAAGTAAAGTTTCAGTCTAGTTTTCCTAAGGTTGAGGCTTACCATGTTCCTGTGTACTCCTCTATCGAGCCTGAGTATAACAACACATTTACATTTAAGATCATTTTTGTCTCTGATGTAGAATGCAGCAATGAAACATTTCACACTCCTTTAAGGGGGGAAAAGTCATGTTCTCCTAAAACCTGAATTTTAATGACATTAGAGTGAAAATCAAAGTTAAATTAAAAAGAGGTTTCAGTGCAATAAATGCCAAAACCAAGAGGGGAAAGTAATTTATTTGATTTTTTAGGTTCAGTTTGATTTTTCTTCACGTAGAAAAAGCTTCACCCTTTCCCTTACATAAAGGACTTTGTCAGGAAATTTTGTAGGAACAAAATTTTATGCCTTGCTCATCTCACAAATGAATCTCAATCTCCTGCAGCCTTAATAGTGAAGGTTACATAAGGATTCTTCAAAATTCAGTTTTCATAAGGAAAAGCCCTGGAGAACAAATGATATTAGTCCCGAGGAAATTACTTTTACTGCATGTATGTGACTGTAACAGACTGAGAACAAAAATCAATGGCTTATCCGCACAGCAAGAACCCTTGAGATTATGGAAAAGCGGGGCTTGAATAACTTATTTTACTTTCTGAAAGAGCACTGGGACAAACATAAAACAAAACCAAGGGAAAACTCAACCCATTCTCTGTGTAATGCTCTATGCTTGCTGCAGCCTTATTTTCCCAATGTACATTACAATGCTGTAGAGTACCTGTGCCTAAGGGAACACTATCCTTTTCCTCAGGTGCAGAAAAGAACATGAGAAATGTAAGTTTTTGCTCCAGTGCAGATTTTCTGAGTGATCTTCAGTAACTCATTTAATCTCACCGTGTATCAATTCCATATTATAAAGGAGGCTGTAACTTTCGATTCTTTTCTACAACGTTGTGAAAATGTATTGTAAATTTTCAAAAGATAAACAACCATGGGAGCTATACATACTTGTATAGATATATAACTCTCTTTTTTCCTCATTTTATGTTTTCTTTTAGATACCTTTATCTGTGCTTTTGGAAAAAAAACAATGATACTGGAGTCTGTACTACTCTAGAGCATCTTGAGAAATAATTGCATTGGAGTTTTTTTCTGTGAAAGGAAATTGAGTTTCTTTTCTAGCTACAAGCATTATATAGACAGTGAAAACTCCCCTAGAAGCGAGTATGTAGGCTGAGTGGCTTTCAGTACCTTTATAGAACCATTTGACAAGGGAATATCGGTCTGCAAATTGATGTAATTTAGGTCAGTGTCCATTGTATATTCTCTTTTTTACCACCTGTTCTGGACAACAGATTAATGCTAGTTTTGAGTTTCTGTACAGATGACTCAGCCTTGCAAAGGTAATTTGCAGTGGCCTGCAAATCTTTTGAGTTTCTACTAAGTCAAGAGGGTGATATTAAGGGAGTTCTTCTGCCTTGCTCCATTCACAAACCAAACCCTGGCAACTTCCATTGCACCATGGAGTTGTTAAGTCAGGTTTACTCAGTATGAAATTGCTTTTGCTATAAGAACATAAGAAACAATGTGTCTTAGTTACTGGCTGTTCTGATTAGATTTGACTCATAGAGGTACAATGGATATATATATATGTTAATACACTTATTTTTACTAGAAGTTACTTTGATGCTGGGGGCCTGTGAAAGACTTCTGACAACAATATGAGCCTGTTTAAACACTAAAGGTATTTTGTGACGTGTTGGCCCTTTTCCTTGGGGTACAAGATGCTGTTACAAAAAGATTTGAAGACTTTATTCCAGCACCCTAAACTGATTTTCAGTCTGTGGCTGCTTAGGAGTGCTCAGCATTTGACCAGGCAGCCAAGTGAAATCATCACTTGACAGAGTGACTGACAGCTTTACTCATTTGACGTGATAAGCGCGTGTCAGTCTGTCACAGCATGCACTGCCGAGGAGCTGGCGTAGCATTGGTAGCCCTGTTTTGCCCCCTATTTCAGCTGTTCCCATTTAATCACAGCTTTCCTCTTTTGTCTTTCCCAGGCAGTGTTGCCATAGTAACAGTGTCTCTTGACCATGCTGCCTTCCTCCCATCAGGGCTACCCCTGTCGGCCTCCCATTAGCAAGGTTTCTCCCTGAAAGCTGTTTTCACAGCATACGTGCAGGTAGTTGGCATACCCTTCAGAGGAGGTGTCTCTGGATGTTGCAATTGGAGCCACCAGCCTAGCCCACGGTTTTATGTTGCATACTGGCACATGTTAGCCACTGGTGTGCAATTGTCCGTGAAAGACACTTGCAGCAACTGGTTTTGAAAGAGTTCATCCAAAGCTACGGGTTTCTGTTAGTGTTTGTAAGCAATGACACGGCATGGTAGACCTGATACTCAGGATCCTGCAGCATCTGCATCTGTCTTCTTTTAAAAAGCCAAGAGGTTTTTTCTGGAATGACTTATGAGTTTGGTTTGTAGAGTATGTATGCCTTGAAAAAACATGCATTTTGAGTATTTGTTAGGTAGATCAAATAGAAACAAACCCTCCTTCCCCCAAAAAAATCTCTTGTATTTAGACTTGGCCTGATCCTGATGTTCTCCAGCCTCATCACCAAAGCTAAATTTCAAAACTTCAAAACAACTTCAAAAACGAAACAAAGAGCAACTTCAAAACAATTTGCCACTCTCATGATAGAGTTTTTCCCAGGCAAATCATACAAAAATTTATAGTGGGCCTTTTTTGTTTGTTTTTGTTTCTGGTTGCCACTCAATCATTTTCCTAAATAAACCCTTTTTGTTCTGTCATACTCTATGAAACAGATTCATTCAACAGCTTTAAATTTCTCTACTCAATAAGACCCAGTGGCTGGAAGAACATATTATAGGGTTTGATGAATGTATTGAAAGGATTAATTAAAAAAAGTTTCCATAAATATCTAAATGCATAAATGAATCTATTTTTAATGAATTACGTAGCAGTCTGTCACAACAGGCTATTTATACAAGAGATTTCCACTTGACACAAAGTAATGCATCTGTTTATTGAAATAAATATTAATCTCATGTGTGTTGCATGTGCATACTGTTTCATATGTTTTCATGAAGAACAGCAAATTCAAACCTAAATGCTAAGCTGCCATATGTGGTGCAGCTAATGAACAGGTGAGTGGATATGAAGTAGAGGAAAAAAACAGAGAAAACATGGAGTAAGTATCTGGGAGTATATGATATGAACTATTCTGGAAAAATTGTTATTGAAAAATAATTTACCTAAGCTGAAACATATACAAGGGACAAAATTAGAACTGCAAGAGAAAATTGTATGTACAATAAGATGTGTTAGTAAACTGGATTCCCTGTTGATGTAATGTAGTCACTTGATATATGTGCCATATATACATTGATATGTAGTGCTGCCTGACATCACCAGCACTACAGTAAGAGGCTAGTGAAAGTGGCAGCCTATTGCTCTAATTGTTGCTGGGTAAGGTTGTGCCCAATAAATCCACTAATTTTAAGTATGAAAACATAACTATAGACTCTAAAGTAGCTGATAAATAAGAGTCCTTAGGGAAGTCATTGTGAATAGTGCTCTGAAAGTGTCACTGGTTGTCCACAGTATTCAGAAAAGCAAGTTGGATTAGAAAAAAGGGGTAAAAACTGGAAAGGAAAACCTCATGCCTGTACTAAACTGCCTGCAGTAAATATATTCTTAACACTTTACAATTGTGGTCATACTACCTCAAAAATAATTTCATTGAACAAAAAAGATGTGGAGAAAGGAAAGAAAAATGGCCAGGGGTATAGAATAGCTTTATTACTGATTGGGAAATGTTGAAGTATGCTATACTCTATCTTGGAAAAGAGAGGAGCGCTAACAAGGGCTAAAAAAACCCACAACCACACTCGTGAACAACGTGAGCAGGGAATTAGTTTTGCTGTTTCTTGTAACACCAAAAGAAGATGATTAGGTAGCACATTTAAGACACAGAAAAAGGAGTGGATTTTCACTCACCATTTAGTTGAAGCTGTAGAGCCTGTCACAAGGTGTGGAGGTTGAAATATTACTGGGTTGCAAAAGAATAATTGGATTAGAACAACAATCTAGCAAATTCGTGGAAACCTTCATCAAGGTCTACCGAATAAGAATTTCAGATGCAGCTGGTGCTGAGGATCTGCTTGTTTGGTTGGAGGGTATATCAGGGCTGGGAGATGAACTTCACCCACTGCAGTGAGTGAAGGACCTTTCATACCACATGTTCAAGATAGCAATGTCTTTCTCAACAAGGCTGAGTAGACTGAAGCAAGTACGTCCCTAACACAGCTCCAGTGATGCATTGCTGCAGAACTGTTTCAATTTCTCTGTTGAAATGTGGCTGTTTCTCAGTAGCCTCCATTTCTCTGCTTATGGCTTTGTGCAAATATAGTCAGTGCTCAAAATTCGTATCTAATTGTTCTTTGAGGATATGATTCTCATGAGAAAAAACAATATTTAATACATATTGTCAGTTTATTTTGCTTTTTTTTTTTAATCAATAATTTCATTTAAGTGGGAACATACAAGATTTCTAGTCATTATAACTTAGAAATTTCCCTGACTTATGGAAAAGTGGTAATAAAATAAAATATAATAGGTCAAATTCCTGTAGAACTATACAGAGGCTGAATGTGATTTTAAATAATACTTTAGATGTTTTCCATCAAAGCTCTCAAAGTACTTTAGACTTATATGACTTTAATCTCAGTTGGGTTTTGTAAGCTTTTTTCCTAAAATGTATCATCATAAAATGGTATTTTTTCAAGTTTGCTTTTATAGACATTTTTCCCTGTTGCTTTGGACAAAAATTACTTTTCCATTCCTGGTAACTAAAGTCCTAGGTGGCATTAACTGTCTAGAAGTAGCTACAGGAAATAGGAAAATTACAGTTTATTCTAGTACAGTGGGGTACCTATGAAAATGTTCCTCTGCACTGCGGTCCTATTGAGACATTCAGTGAACTCTATTGCACTATTAGTTAATCACAGAAGGAAATCAGGTCAAGAAATTGATTCCAGCCCCAGAGATTATTATTATATTCCTGTTACAGACATGTTGTGCTAAGAAATAGCATACCCCATCTTTTCACTTCAGACAAATTTTGGTTTGCTCTGTTAGATAAAAATATGTAGTGTGGAAGCCTCTAGCCTAAAACAGCCTGTGGACAAAATTTCTCCAGGTAGACATAAAATTGGATCAGGAACAAGTCTCCTTAATGTATTTTCTTTTCCACAGCTAGCAAGAATTTTGCTGTTGTTTGCAATAATACTAATATAATTTCAGCATTGATATCTACTTGAAAATGTGAATGTTCTAGCTTTTTCATATTATTCCCTGAATGAAAATGTGAATGACTTTGGTTCTTGATTTTGTTTTCAGTTTTGGGGATCAAGGGAGCAAAGCAGATGGAAGCTCTTATGTTTAAACTGTTTATGCTGGGGAACTGCACATCCTACTTTGTCAGTCATAATGAGTCGAAGTACGTGAAAAATTCAAGATGTTCTCTTCAGCAAAGTGAGGCAGCATACAATGGAGAGAACAACTCCACGGTTTTGTGTTCACAAATAACTGCAACTACTTAAGGAAATGACAGAGGTACAAATCTGAGCAACATAATGCTCTGCCAAGGTCAGATAGCAGTGTTAGGCTCATAATACTGAATAGTACAACGTACTAACCTGAAATACTGCTCAATTTTACTTGTTTCACCTCAACAAAGATGAAGAAGCAGGAAAAAAACAGAACTGACAAGGAAAATGATTAGCAGTATGCAGACTTTTTCTTGAAAGAGAAGATTAACCAAGGTAAAAGTAACAAATTCCTAGAACGAGTAGCAGGAAACAGGTCTGCAAGAGGTGGGTCTGTAAGGGAAGTCTGATAGAGGAAGTGGGTTGGACTCTTCTGTTTACTCTCTTAGTACACTTGAAAGAGCTGAGTATCTAAAGAATACCAAGTAAATAACAGCTTACAAAACTTCTATCAGGCTCTTTTCCATATATTATTCAGAAAAAAAAAAGAAAAAGAAGAGAAGAGAAGAGAAGAGAAGAGAAGAGAAGAGAAGAGAAGAGAAGAGAAGAGAAAAGAAAAGAAAAGAAAAGAAAAGAAAAGAAAAGAAAAGAAAAGAAAAGAAAAGAAAAGAAAAGAAAAGAAAAGAAAAGAAAAGAAAAGAAAAAGATTGACTTACTGCTACAGGATGTTATTAAAACCACTTGCTGATAGCAGGCAAAAGAACTGCAGTAAAGTATGAAAAATGGAAACACTTATTTTCCAAAGAAGAGTTTTATGAGAGCTCAACCTTTGCACTTCAGGATATAAATTAAGAACTAATTAAGTGGGAACACAAATTAACATTCATCTTGGTCATTAGGGTATTTACTGCTTGTGCTTCATAGCTCTCTCTGAAGCCCTGTCAGACAATGGCCAGCAGCGGTGGTGTGTCTGACACGATGTGACACTGGCCCGATCTGGTACAGCAATTTTTCCAAAAAGTAGAGAGCAACTTGGTTGCATTGTTCCTATCATATTTTATCTCATGCTTGTTGACCACAAAAGTGATGAAGAATTAAAAGGTGATGTTTTCAAGAAACTTCGTTTTCCAGGATAAGACTGAAATATAGATCAGGGTTTAGAAGGCAAATTCTTAGGTTGTGAAGCCTAAATGGAAAGAATGAAACAAGTTTTAAAGCTGGGATCACATCCCAGCTCTCTGGTCTGTTCTGCATTGTAATAGTGTTTTCTCAATAACATATTCTCTAAGTGTTACCTAAAGATGCAGCCACTGGCCAGAAACGTCCATAGTTATTCAACATAAATTTAACAGGCCTGCTGTCCACAGCACGTGACTGCCATTTGAGGAAAAATCTGCTCAAACAAGTGAGCTTGGGGCTGGTATTGCACAGCTGACCTCACTGCTCCATCTTTCTGCAGCTTAAATATCTGAGCACTTACCAGGTTTATGGGCAATTTTGCGGTCTGCACTGAGCATCATGTTACTGCGGCTACATTGCCATGATCTATGCAAAGTAAAACAAACTTGGAACTGTCTCAAGATTTTCATTGGTGCTGGCAGTAAAGAGTGGAAGAAGGCTGGGATGAACTGCTGAAGAGAATTGGATGAGAAAGGGTGGAATAGGTCCACAGATGTAGGAGCTGCAGATAAAAGTAAGAGAGCTGGAGGTGTTCATGGGGTTTCCATGGCCCTGAGAGAGGTCCATAGCGTTTGCAGGGACCTCTGCAGACTTTGGAGGGCTGTGAGTGCCCACAGGACTATTTCTCTCTCTCATCACTCAGTCTGTCACTTTCTGGAAGGAAACCTGCTGCTTCTTCAACTTCCTTTCTGGTGCTGGAGCAGCTCCCTCCCACCCCAGGTGACCCTGCACCTGTGCAAGAAGTCTCCTCTCCCTTCTGCAATATTGTCCTCC
>VXAV01004466.1:528028-550257 GCA_013399715.1 Alectura lathami
TATAACTCCTTTTCCCTTCACTTGGAAGAAGTGTTATTACTCACGTGTGATTCATAATCCTCTCCCTCATCTCCTATCTCCACTTTTTTTCCCTCCTGAATATGATCTACTAAACTTTATGATAATATTTTCTGAATTACTCTTTTCTAATGCTGTGGAAGGTATTCAGGCAACATACAGCCAGCAGGTTTGTATTCTCACTTACCTGTTACCTGAAGAATTATGAACTAAATTCTGCCTGTGGAATCTCCACCTCAAATAATGTCCAAAGAGACTTTTATACCTCAGCTGGTCTTCTTTATAACAATTTTCATTGCCACATTTATCAGTGTAATGCCCATTTTAGAATCCACAAACCTGGCTCTCAGAATTTGTTGAGTGACAGTCAGAACAAATCTGTCTGTAAACCAAGTGGGCTGGATCTGAAACTGATTGCAAGACAATAAACTTGCAGATCTCTTTGCTGTTAGTTGTACAGAATTACTCTCTAGGGAGACAAACAAGCAAACAATCAAACAAACACACCACCAACAACAAAACTTCTAAATCTGTCAACAATAGTTTTATCAGTAGGCAAGATTTCTTGCAAGTACTACCCCATTCTGTCAAGCATATGGCCAACAACTTGCTGTGTCAAAGGAGCAACAGCATGTGTCTGTGAAATGCAAAACACCTCGGAATCAATTAAAGCAGAAAAAAATATTAAACAACCAAAAATGCATTGGAATGTTCTTTTCTGCCAGTGCAAGACCTAGCATAAAATCTGAAGTATCTTGATCCCATTTAGTCATTTTCATAAAATCTACTTAATCTTTGCCTTGCTATTTTAATTGTTTTGATTTTTATTTTATTTTTAATCTATGTGTCAGTGCTGCTCTTTTCCCATGAGCTAAGCATATGTAGTGTAAAATGGCTTGCCACAATCTGAAATTTTTTTTCCCTGCCCCCGAGAATTAGAAATAATGATACCTCCTTCAGATGTTTTCCAGGAGTATTATAAATATGCTGGTTTGGGAGCAGAAGACAGGGATGGCATTTTGATACTCTATCAAGTGTTGCACTCTGTGACTTCCCTGATTTCACTGTTCTTCATCTGTAACTATGGGGTGGGTCCTCTGCTGAGGAAAACATGCATACAAGTTACGGTTTTGCATTTAGACTTTAAAGCGACGATGCCTAGGCACTGCAGATTTCTCAGGTTTGTGGTCTGCAGGACTGGGTTTTGTATGTGTCTGAAGGACCTATGGTGAGGGAATCCCATCCCACAGCCACAGAGCCTGTGATTTGATGTTTTCTCCATAGACTGGAAATCTCTGGGAGGAGAGTGGTTCACCGGAGTACTACTCAACAGTTAATTTTGCATTAAGTTCACCAGAAAAGAGAACAAGTCATGTTATCAAGATTAATAATAGGATGGGATAGACCAATTGTTTCTCACAAACCTAATTCATAAACAGATATAACATACTAAATTGTCAATATGTGGTGTTCATGAGATGAGTATTCAATTTCTATCCCATTTCAGGTATTAAATGAGGTTGCCAACATAAAAAAAAAAAAAGGAAACTGCACTTTGAAATAAAGCAATCTTTATTAAAGTAATCAAAAATAAATAGAACCAACGACTTCCAAAAGTAACTTCTAAAATATTTAGATGAATAGCACTTCATAAAATGAAAGCATGTAAATTGCTGAAATATGGCTGTCCTTAGTTTTAACAGTAATTCAATTTCTATTTAAAATAATAAATTATTGCTTGTCCAGTATTCATATAGTGCAGAGCACTACGCTCTGGTCTCTGACTGGGTCTCTTGGGCACTGCGGTAATTGGTAATGAATTAGTAGAAGAAATAATTAGTTATGTAGAAGCCAATGTCTTCAACAGGAAATAAGATACCATCATGGCATTATAAAACCTATTACTATGAACTCAGAAAACTTCAAAGGATGTTTTTATTCCGTAGTTGTAAGAAAATAGTAGATCATTATTAACATAATTTGGTAATCAGACTTTAAGGGCTAATTCAGTACTGCATGCTTATGTAGTGAAAAAAACCTTTCTCAAACAATAATGTAGTCTAACTAGTATAAAAGATCTTTTAAAATTAAGAAAAAATATAAAATTATGTACATTGCATAGGACAATATGGCTAAATTAATCAATAGTTTCACTTAAGAGATGCTGTTACTAAATTGAAGTATAAGTTTTAGAATGAACATTCAAAGCCATTTACCAGTTTCTGCTTAAGGTCATGCAGCATCCTTATGTGCTTATGTCAGAGAAGATAAAATAGTTTTCAAGAGGGCTGAGTTACAATATGTGTTCTATATGACTGTCGAAATGGCTAGAGGAGCTCCAACTTAGTATAGGGTTAGTGTTAAAAATACGGTGAGTTGAAAAAATCTGTCCGGTTAAGGACTATATAAGGAGAAAATTGAAAGTAATTAATGTAAAGATTGATCAGTTGCCTATAGTAAGTGCTTTGGGGTATTTGCACTACTTATTTTATTTCAAAGATAAGAGATGCTGTCCCAAAACATTGTTAAATGCAAAGCACATATGGCAAAAAAGAATAAATACTGAACAATTTAAGGTACAGAAAAGAAAAAAATATATATACTCAAAACTCAGAGCTTTTGGTATTTAGTAAGAGTAATCACTATCTGTTTTAATTACTGAGCCAGAATGGAAATACAGCAGAATTCAAAAGAATGTGGTATTTGCACACATTGAATGGCTTCCCTAAATAGAAACACAGAACACATTGAAAATGAATGTAGAAATATGTTCTTCTTTTTTATCCAACACAAACATGAAGGTTTAAACAAACCTAGGAATTGTAATAAAATTCTCCTTCTTTCACCCCTCATCCCAGAGATGATACCTATTGCAAACGAGAAAACTAGCTCTCTCTCTTTTACATGCGTTCCTTGGTGTGCATGTACAGGACAAGAGGGCCTGAGAATGAGCTAAAGTGAACTTGCAGTAAAATGATGGTGCTGATAGTGCTAGCAAATTCACTGCTATGTTTAAGTTGTGTTTTAGCATGGCTACTGACACAGTAGTATGACAGTAGTATGGATACCACTTTAGTGTGGCTACTTGCCAGGACACATCTGGCGCCCTGGCAATTCTGTGACCTTTAGAATGAAAGGCAGCCCACAGACAACAAACTCAGAAAGACATGACACAGCATATACTGCTGTAAAGTTCATACACAGCATATTATTGCCAGGTGAGTGCACTGCAAAAATTATGACCTCATTCTACTTTAGCAATCATTGGACCTGCTAACAAGTAAATTAGGTTATGATTAAATTCAGCTTAAAAGGCAGAATGCAAACCATATCTTCTTATAGTTACAGTACTGTCCATGTGAACAGACATGATTAGTTACCAAGACAAATTTGTCTTAGATATCAGATTTAAATCCTATAATCCACTTTGATTATTATTTTCAAGAGAAAGATTTTAAAATTTGAAGACTGCTACAGAGTAGTCACTTTTCGTTTTTGCTTCTGGCATAACATTCTCGGATAGCATATGGAATAAGAATCCTGCATGGAAATCTATGGAGGTATGCTAAGGTTATTCATTTTGGATATCCCTGAAATCAGAGCCTAGCAGGAGTCTGAATCTGTGGAAAAATGATTTGGATGCCAGTCATGTTGCTATTCTAGAAGAGCAATTTTTCACTCTTCAAGGATAGGTTTTGTCTTCCTTCGAAGTACAGGAATTCCCAATGGAGTCTTTTAGAAATAAATATTGATTTCCCCTTTCCTCTGTCCTTTAGAGTAAATGCAATAGTCCCTCCCTTATCTGTCCTTGCATTTTTTCATATGGTTATCAGTTTATGTTGATACCTCTGATTATTAGGAAAGCCCTAAAGTCCGAATTCTGTTAGTCAAAGTCCTAAATAGCCCTTGTCTTAAAAGTTTTAAAAGAAGTTTTTTCTTTCTTAGGAAAAAAAAAGAATTGAAAGAATGAACATTTCTTATTTGTATTTGGTAACATTTCAAGTACATCACCAGTTCAAGACAATTCTGACCTTTTGATCATGATATGATGAAGTTGTGTATACTCCTCTGCTGCTGGACTACTTTTAAGATTGATCTGAACTCCAACAAGATGTATCAGTAAATAGCTGTTCCTTGGGCCTTTTTATGTTGGTACTGTTTAATTTTCTTTAAGCTTATCAATGAACACAGTTTTGATTCTGGATAATGACTCCACAATCTGGCGTCAGTAGGTGTCTCTGCATATTACCTACCCCTCCGCCAGGTGTCATCTAACTTTCAGAAAAGTTAGGCTATTTATGTATTACTCTCATTTTCCTGGCAATACTTTAAAGTTTAATTTAATGTTGCTAATTAAATTAAATCAGGATTGAGATAGCTTTTGGGAATTACTTTTTCTATGAGAAAACTTGGCTCTGAGAATATACCATCACAATTACTTGAAATTCTAACTTTTTTTAAAGTTTATGCCTAGCTTTCACATGGGGCTGTTCATCACATTTTGGCTTAAAAGTAGAAAGGCTTAATTCCAGGAACTAATTAGAGTTTCAAAGAAAAATTTTTAAATTCACCATAAAAATTAGTATTCTACTTACCCGAGGTAACTCTGAAAATATCTACAACAATGTTCTTATTTATGTTGCTAATAATATCTCCTGATTTAAATTCTCAGTTTTTGCTCTTCGTCTTTATGAACATTCCTATATTTAGTACCAAATTGTTCACGCTGAAATCTATATTCATCTCTTCACCTAAAAGATCAATGTTTGCTGAAGTGTATGGGAGGCAGGAGAAACATGCAGCTTTCTATGGCCAGAGGCACACCAGGGACTAATATAACTCTTCTCACAACTAGCACTCTTAACTCCTCTTCTTGAATGGCAGGTTTCTACTTATGGCAGGACTGGCGGGGAATGGACCTGCATATAAAAATGAGACTCTTTTTGTCCATAGGCAGATGTCTCCATGCTCTACGTTTGTATCCTCTGCGCAATCATGTAAGTGTTGTTGTAAAATTGGTAAGCATGCCTGTATACAGCTTGCAAGACTTGTAGCAATATTACAGCACGGAGCTTTGGCTGAATATATAGTTCTTACGGGATGAGAACTGAAATTGTTGGCTAGTCTCTTAGTACAAAAACCACTTGTCCCTCTATGCTTGTAAAACTGTAGAACAAAAAACACTTGAGTATTTACCACACAAAACTCAAAATCTGTGACCTTCCTCCACGGAAGCAGCACTTCCTTGCACGTGTTTTGAATGACAGGGAAAGTGGCAGACTGGTTGATTTTTCCATAAATGGAAAAACTTTTGCCTTAATAAAGTAGAAGGACTGTTTGTTTTAGTAATTCCTAGCAGCCTGGAGGCATGCCTGTGGCCAGTCACATTTGCAGCTTCCTGGGCACATTTGTGAGCACTTGTCCTAAAAGGTCCCATTCATTTTGGTACAGAGAAGCTTGAATCAAAGCATTCTTTATACAAATCCTGAAAAGATGCTTGTTGAAGCTGTGCTTTAAGAATAATTATGGTTGAATCATTGGTCCTTTATTTCTTATCAGAGTATTAAGGCAGCAGCACAGCCACCTAAACAGCCAAAGCTGAAATTCAGTCATGGGAAGAAAAGCGGAAGAGTAAAAGACTGTCCTTCCTTGTCTGTCTTCTGGAACATTTTAAAGAGACCATTTGCTAAGAACAACAATGTATCTTTCTCATAGAAAAGAAGATTCACTGACATCTGAGGGCCTTAGCTTAGACTGCAACAAAAACAAAACAAAAAATGTAGCAAATGAATGTGAAAAGGACAGTGGTGTACTCAATTCAGCCTGATAGAGGCACAAAAGATGAAGATCCAGCTGTTTGCTTATATAGCTAGTTAAAAATTTTGAACATGGAGAACTGCAAAATTTAATATCCCTCAAAAGCTTTTGTACCTGTGACATCACTGGAACCTGTTTCGTAGCAGCTTAATGACTCTTGAGAAGTGTTATTTCCATGTCATATCATAGAATCATAGAATGGCTTGGGTTGGAAGGGACCTCAGAGATCATCTAGTTCCAACCCCCGTGCCGTGGACAGGGCTGCCAGCCACTAGCTCACTAGATCAAACTGCCCAGGAACCCATCCAGCCTGGCCTTGAACACAGCCAGGGATGGGGCAGCCACAGCTTCTATGGGCAGCCTGTGCCAGCGCCTCACCACTCTCTCAGGGAAGAATTTCTCCCTGATGTCCAACCTAAACCTCCCCTCTTTCAGTTTTAGCCCATTCCCCCTTGTCCTACCATTATCCACCTGTGTAAAAAGTCGGTCCCCCTCCATTGGAAGGCCGCAATGAGGTCTCCCTGGAGCCTTCTCCTTCCCAAGCTGAACAGTCCCAACTCCCTCAACCTTTCCTCACAGGAGAGGTGCTCCAGCCCTCTGATCATTTTGGTGGCCCTCCTCTGGACCCGCTCCAACAGCTCCACATCCCCTCTGCACTGGGGGCCCCAGGCCTGGACACAGTACTCCAGGTGAGGCCTTCCAAGGGCAGAGTAGAGGGGGACGATCACCTCCCTCTCCCTGCTGGCCACCCCTCTCTTGATGCAGCCCAGGATGCCATTGGCCTTCCTGGCTGCAAGAGCGCACTGCCAGCTCACGTGCAGCTTTTCGTCAATCACAACACCCAAGTCCTTCTCCGCAGGGCTGCTCTCAAGGAGTTCTTCTCCCAGTGTGTACACACACCTGGGATTGCCCCGACCCAAGTGCAACACCTTGCACTTGGCCTTGTTGATCCTCAACCAGTTCTTGTGGGCCAGCATCCTGGAAATTTAGGTAGGCTGAAATCTTGTGTGCTCCAAGGCTACACATTGAAATATCAGAAGAATAAGAAATGATGAAACACGATGCAGCCAGAACGAGCTTAATTCATGAGCTTTTGGAAAAGTTGCCTCCTAGTATTATTCCATCTCATACTTGCAATAAAATTCCAGCTTACTCTTGAGCATTTTTTGTTGAAATATGCCTGGTGAGATAGTTATTAAGGTGTGTGCCCACTACAGCCTGTGGCTTCTCACTGGCTCAAGAAGCTAGAGAAATCGACTTCTGTCAGTCCAGCAAGAGAGTCTCTGAACCTGTAAATCATCTGATCTCAGAGCAAGCACCCTCAGTAATATTGGCTGCAACAGAAGAGGCAAGTCCTTGCCTCTGGAGCATATTAGTTTTACTTGTGCTATGATTTGAGCAGTTGATTTTTTTTTCACATATTGCATCTGGAGTGATTAACATATTAACAAGGAATTTGGCTTCCATTTCTAACATTTCTTCCTGAGGTACTTATATTCTTGAATAGTATGCGGATCAGAAAAACTTTACAGCTTCCTACAGAATCAGGAACTGTAAAAGCTAGTAACTTTGGGGTGTTAATACTCCTTTAAATGATAAAGTATACTCTTATTACTCTTATTCTCTTTTTTTTTTTTTTTTTTTTTTTTTTTTGTGCAAGTACTGGTAGAAAAAGGGCTTTCAATTTGATTCCTTTAAGTGTTTGTTTGGGGAGAGTTCTTGTTGCATATGTTGACAGAGACTGAACATAAAAGGGGCCCAAAGATAGACAAAAAATCTGTTTGATTATCTGACAAACAGTTACAGAAACATTTTGCATATTTACCCATCTTCTAAAAGAAACATATTGCTATGCGACAAAAATGTGTTTACTGTAAAATGTCATAGACAGTAGTGCTTGCAACATACTTGAAAGAGTTGGATTTTGGAAGCAGATCATTTGCATAGAAACACAAGAACATTTGAAGGCTATGAGACAGCATCAAGGGATAAAAGACATCCACTGGGACCAGTCTGCATTAACCTTAGTTTAGTTCGGTTTTCTTCTCCTCTCAGAAGGGAATCTTTGTTTAGCTACTAAATCAATTCATTAAATCGTTCTTTAAAATATAGTGAGTAACTGCCTTGCTGCCGGATTAGTCTTAATGTCTCCTGAATTGATGTTGCTGTTTTTTTTTTTATATATATTTCTATCACTTCATGCAAAATAATGGCTGAGGCTGCCCCTCACTGAGGCAGTAGACTGAAGCCAAATTGATGTAGGAGGTTCAAGTCTCAATCTTGTTACTGAAGAGAATGCCTAGAGTTTAAAAGTATCTGTTCTTTGATATTGAAGAATCAGATGCTGCAATAGAAAATCTTTAAATTAGCAAGATTATGGCTTTTACATATGTGACCTCTATGTAAAAAATCTTTACATATCTAAGTTAAAGATGTCATCAAGTGCTGATGTTAATAGTATGGTAAATGTAGCTGTTATGATGCATATAAAAAACTGAAAATATATTCGTTCTGTAATAAAACACCTAAAGTCATTCTTTCCAATGCAATACTTTAAACTGCTACAGAGAAGAAGTTTTGGAAACCTAATCAACATAACAAGTTTTGGTTACTTTTAGTTAATGTGAGGTTAAATACACTTTGTTCAGTTTCAGTGGTTTGGTAGCAGAAAAGAGAGACTTTCATCTGTGGATAGCTATGTCAGATCATGCCTGGGTTTGAAGTTGAAAGCTGTTACGTTTTTTGTATAGCAATGTTGCAGACTCTCCAGTTTCCTGTGTGTTTTCACAGAATATATATGCTTTTGCTGCTGATCACGACAGAAGAAGTTAAGGTTTGTTGTTGTATTTGATAGTGTAGCTCATGGACTTGCAGATTTGAGTCTAAAGGTGAATATAGAAATCTATCCTACGTTACTCTTCCAGGAGGCACTGAGATTCTTCAGTGGTATTTGCTGAGGCTTGTACTATCTCTGCTCTGTGCCTTGAAAAGTGACACTAGAGTTGTTTGAGGGTAAAGAAGGGGAAACTGGATGCCAGCCATCTCAGCAGGTAAAGTACTGAAATGGTACTTGGTGGGTGCCCACACTGGAGAAGGTAAAAAGAGCAAGTTGTCACTTTCAATAGAGATGTTGGTGTTGGCACACCTGACAACACTCACACAAACAAAAAAACTGCAAAAATTGCAGCATGCCCATCAATGGAGATCCATAAGAACAAGTTGGATTGTTGTGTGTCATTAGTATTAAGATAATAACAGTAATCCTGTTTTGGGTTAGGGATAATCAACTGAATTACCTCCTGTGTTCTTTTAATATTGTTTTTTTCTATGATTCAACATCAGCTCTGTCCACAGCTAAGTTGTCTTTCCTAATCCTAAAATTCCTACAAAAGTTAATAAAGATGTTTTGTTAAAGTATTTCTGATAATAAATGATTTACCTCTCGTTAATTTTATGGTGACAAGATGACAGTTTAAAGTAAGAATATATGTTAATGATAACAAAGATGAGACAGAGGTAACCTAAAACTAGGCTAAGGAAGAGCAATTACCACCTATGCTGCAAGTGGCTCCAGTGTCCCAACAGACTTTTTGGTTCACATGATACATCTTGTCTGCACAGGCAATACTATGTGAAATGGAGTTCTAGCTGAGAGATACTTCCTTCAGAGCAAATATTGAAACTTTGTGGATTCTTGTCTGCAGCTGTACAGAAAAGATAAAGAGCCTCCAGATATGCCAGCCCCACAGAGATTTTTACTTGCTGAGTTTCAGCCAGAAAAATGAATAGCTAAACAGGTGGAGGAAAGGAGCTGGGATGAGGAAGCGATGGAAGGTGCTGGGGATGGGAGTGCTGATGTTGCTTGAAGTGGAGTCTCTTCAGCTCCCCTTGCAGCAAGGGGAGGGCAAGAGTACTGGTAGTGCCATTCTTCAAAACTGTGGGTGTTTGATCAGAGGGTCTAGTTCTGCCCCGGAAGGAAGACAGAGGGCGCTGGGGAGTATGTCTGACTTGCTTACTAAGTCTATCCAGTTTCAGCCAACAAGTATTCAAACTAATCTCCAGTAGTACTGTGTGAAGGAAAAAACACAATCAGATTTTCCCCTGTATTTCACTTCTCCATCCTCTTTTTTTCCTTAAAACAGGAACACTGTGGTCAATAGGGATAATACTTCATTGCATAGGTGGAAAACACCTATTACAGTTTAGACAGCCTGCTAAGCAAACTGATTTATTCAGACAGAAATATCTTCCTTTTTCTAGATACTTAGAAAATCAAATGCATGGTGGAGCTGGAAGTGGAAGGGGAGGGTTTTGCCTTGGGTTCAGTTTATTACAGTGAAATTCACTGTTGTGCCAGAAGTTATGAGCATTGATATTACACAGGTCTCGGGTAAATGCAAAGTTTTGGTGAATTTCATGCAGCGTTTAATGTGAAATAGAATTATTATTTTTAGAAAGGTCAAAAATGAGGTCTTCTACAAAATAGTGGATTTCCCTCACTTGTGAGGGTGATATATTTTGATATGTAAAAATTTGAAAAGAAGAGTTATTTATTATGGATATGGATTTTTTTTTTTTTTTTTTTTTTAANAAGAGCATTGCTATATGCCCAAAGAACATGCTGTACACCTCTAGGGCTGCAATAGGAGAGATATTTCAACTCTCTCAGTTGATTTGCAAGTAACCTAGTGTGTAAGATTTCTCCACTGAAACTTCAGTCAAACAAAGGCAGTTTGGTTTCAGAGACAATGCAGCAATCCAAAGCAGATTTTGAAATCATGTTGGTTTCCTGCAATGCTCCAAAGCATTATGCAGCAAGCGTGTATGGGGTTTTGGGAGCCCTTTGATAACCATGCCCAGAAGCCCAGCATTTTTTACAGTCCCATATCCATCACATTCTCTGTGATCAGAGCTTTTCAAGGCTTATGTGATTCTAGCACAGGTCAATGGCCTGAGTGCTGCAGGCTGATTTCTCTCTTACAAGTAATTTTAGAATTGGTCATTAAGAAACAAAATCAAACTTCAAATTCATTGAAAATATTTACTATTCATTCAACATTTTAAAAATTTTGTTTGCCCTTTTCTGTGGCGCCATCATTTCTTCCAGCAGCAGGCTCAGTGGTCGCACACAACAGATACTGTGTCAACTTTTTTTTCAGCATGCCTTGTGTGCATGTGTAAGTATGTGAGTACTCTCACCTGAAAATATCACCATGTTTGGTCGGTGAGCATCAACAGGAACATAATTCATTCTGTCACCCGTGTGAGAAGCTGAAATAAAATATGCGTAAAAACCTATTGGATAAATATATTTTCTGCCATAAAATTCTCTCACCTGCAAAGGCAGGTGTTAATGCTTCAGGAAAACGTAAATATCATAGACAATGTTGTAGATTGCAGAAATCTGGAGTGTGTTTGTGTTCTCGTAGCTCTTCCTTTAGTGTTTGATTACTCTTTCAGGGCCAATATGCTGCTGCTTATCTGTATATTGAAATGTTTCGTTCCACGTAGAGCATTTTCTTGTATCTAACTTTGTTTGCAAAGACTATTTCAAGATGATGCCGGTGGGGGTGGGGGTGTGAGAGGAAGAGAGAGAGAGTATTTTTAATTAGTTTTGTGTAGGCGGGAGGGAGAGGACAGATGTACATTGTAAATGTATCATTTTTTTACATTTTTTCTTGTGATATCAAGCAGAAAATAGACAAATCAAAGCAGGCTGGTAGCTTTATTTGTTCTGTTTTTGGAAGACTTGGCACTGCTGAGGACTCTTATGATGCCTTATTGTTGTTCCTGCTTGACATTCCCTGTCCTTGACATCTCCCTCCCCTTGAATCGATGATGACTGCCATCTTAGCCCTCAGGCTTCTGCACGGCTGCTTTCGACTGAACTAGCCTTGTCCACTATTTCTTGCTGCCCTACTTTTGCCCCTCACCACCCTTTTAAAGTCTGCAGCAACTTTAATTTGTCTTGTGAGAGTGCCTGCGGTGGGGACCTTTTTCCAAAAGCGGGAGGTTTGCGCACCCGGCAGTATTTCTGGTGGGTTTTTCCTTGCTCTGGCAAGCAGCGTTTGCGGAGCACTGTGGGAGCTGGCTGCAACCAGCCTGCATCCTGCTTCTAAGCGGTCTGACACAAAATGGCAGTTTGAGGCAAGCACAGCCACTTGCCTTGATAATGTGTCTGAATATACAAGTGAACAATTCATGGTAGCAATGTAGTTTCTCAGTGGATATGGCTATCATGAGATAATCGCACCCATGGGGGATTAGAAGCTCTCGTCTGTTCTTGATTCTTGATCACACCCCAAGGACATGATTATCCCATGGCAGTAGTCATATTTCTTGTTATATCTTATTGTTTAATTGCAACATCTTGCCAAAAAAGGTTAAAAAAAAAAAAAAAGAGAGATCAGGTGAGATATTGCCGAAATCATTGCAGGAGAGTATGATTGTTTCTGAGCTGCTAGCTATGTATATTAATTAAGCCTTCTCAGAGAAAATCCACAGAGGCATATATTCGAGAGATTCACCCTGCTTCTCTCACAAACAGATACGTGGTATAGTCTCTTTCCTGGTATCTCATGCACTGCTCCAGGCTCTTGATGTCAAAATATACCAACTGAGAATGTAGGATAAGAACAGCCGTAGGCTTTCCTCTGGTCCTCAAGACATTTCAAATCTATATTTTCCTGATTAGTATAATACCCTTTTTCATCAGGAGCACAAATATTTTTTTCCTGGTTTCCAAACGGCAACTTTTACATGGAAAGCCTTAACATTACGGAAAACATAAAAATGTAGAAAATTCACCTGAGAGTCTGAAACTCTAACCTATATTTACTTTTTCCATTGTGAGAAACATTTAAACAATTCCTTAACATTTATAACTGCACATCTATTTGAAATAATTGAAATGGAAACGTTAAAAGAAATTGCATTTTGCTAATCCATTTACAATGGTATAAATTGCTTCTTGTAGCCAACTGCCAGGCCGGCTGTTTTATTTAATAACTTTAATGCGGAGGTTCCCTGAGGCAAGGATACAGTTATCCCACCAACTGCAGAAGGTTTTACTGAAGTATCCGCTGGCTATTGTCCAGGGACTGTGCAAGAGCTTAGCTAACAGGTTCACTTGCAATCCCCATCTCTGACAAATACAGCTGTTATATGTTTTAATGCAAACTAATTCAGAGTGAAAGAGAAAAAAGCATACACAAGGCACCTTACCAAATCAGACTGTTTTATTATTATACATTTGTGTCTGGATAGCTAATAATTTATCATTATAAAATATGTTATTACATTTTGAGAGCCTGGGACTGAGCAATTGTGACCTTACCAGAAGAATCACAGATATGTCTTAAATTTACAGGGCTCTCAGAAAGAAATAATGTCTGGAAGCATAACTCACAAGCACAGTCATTCGACAGTCATTGCTCTGCACAATACAACTGTATCTGTGGTATTCTTTCCCATGTTCAGTAGCAGTAGAGAAGATAATTCCTTCTCCTGTCTCCATGATTGGACTGATATTCTCTTCAGGCTGTCACTAAACATGACTTCATTGGCTATGATCTCAATCTTTATTTTATGTTGGTTTAAGTGGAGTCACCTAATGTGGGGAAGATGAGAATCCAATCCATTTTCCCTACTGTGAGCTCTGCTGTACTGTCAGTGTTTTGCTCATCCTATGATGTACAGTGTTAGGTTCAGGCTTGGCCCCTATCACAGTTGTTCAGCATAATTTTCTTCCATACACTGCTTCCATCTGAATATGTTAGAAGAGACCTGGCTATCTCTATGGTTTGAAAACACGTGAATCTGCTTTTCAGTAGTAGGATTGTACTGCTCAACATGCTCAAATGCTGCAAAACGTTAATTGTTTCTGAAGCTCAAAAAAACACGCAGTTTCCTATTGTAGATTAGACTGCAGGAAAACCTGTCAAATGATTATTTTTCATACTTCTCAGAAATAGAACACAATGAAACTAGCAAAGTGTATTAAAATGTGTGCAGATTTTGCATTTTTTGATTAAAAGTAATTAATCATAATTGAAAATGGCAGAAGCATTACCTGCCATGTTTGTATTTTCAAATTGCATCAGTCATAACTGTTAATCATCTGTGAAGTATATAGGATCATGGCTGCTTTTTTTTTGCTGTTGTTATTTCTCTCAAAGGAGTGCATTTTTATTTTCAGGAAAGTTGCCCTGAGGGCATGATTTGAAATTGTTCTCAAGCAGATAGTATAATTAAGGATTGATTTGCACAGTGAGGAGAAGTTGGATGAATCAGACACTGACATTTCTTTCTTTTCACTTTTTCCTTATGACTGAAAGTCTGGATTCATCCCAACTAACATAAGACACTTCGCTATGTAGAAGATGTGGAGTTAGGAGTTTAGATATATTTGATTGTCAAAGACAGATAGGTACTTCCAGCTGGCAGTTTATCCTACATCTCATCATTGACTTTAGCAGAAGCCTAAGGCGAATTCTCCTGACTTAGACACCTCAAGCAGGTGCCTCAGGTTGAGGTGGGACAAAAGTATGCTGAAAATTTTGGTTTAGTTTAGCAGCGGCTACTTGTTATCAATTACCTGAGTTGGAAACAGTGATAAATATTCACACACCAAATCTGTAATCATAGAAGCAGGTCTTAAGCTTGTTTTCAATACCTCAATTCCCTCCCTTAGACATATTTTCAGATTAGATTTAAGAGCTCAACTGTATGTCAGGAGACAGGCTTGGGATCTGCACCAGAACCATGAAACCTTTCATTTAAATGTCTCTAGTTTGATCCTAGCTCTAAATCAAATTTCATGAAGAAATGTGTGCACTGTGCAGTTAATATTTTTATGCAGCAAATTCTGTGCCCTGAGGTCATAGTATTTCTACATACAGGGATATGTAGGGAGATAGATATCTCATGCCCTGTTCCTTCATGCTAGAGTAGAAAATAGTAACTGATGAAATTAATCTGCTTTGCCATGTGTGGTATTTCCTTTGTTGAAAAATTATTTCCATAAAAAATCAATTAAAGCATATATTTAATGAGAAACATGGACTGAGAAAAATACAATGGATCTTTCAAAATAGTACCTGGTTGAGATGGCTTAAAATAAATACCCTGAAAAATAAAAAGAGCTGGGGATGTGTTGCCTATCAAGCTCTCTCTGTACAATATGAAACTATCAATTATATATAATCATGCTGTCACATGCAACAATAAAATGCAAAAGGCCATAAAATAACAGCACAGAATATCATAAATAACACTTATGTGGCTTATCTGACCCAAGACTGGGATGATCAACAGAGAGATACAGGCCATTATCTACAAACGCTTATGAAATTTATTTTGGTTACAAAGAAGAGGAAACAGTGAGATAAGACTGAAAATAAACGGGAATTTAATTCAGGGGTATTCTGTAGATTAACCTGACTCAATATTGTAAATGTCTTGTGCTCAGTGAAGCCTCAATCAACATTAATCAACTTGATAAAACTGCCGACGGCCTTAAGTAATATATCTAATTATTGAATTTTATACAATATTTTGGCCTTTTAATCAGTGCAACTAAACAAGCATTTGTCTGTAATACTTTGTTTTTGGATGCTATGAGAATTGATCATATCATAGTATACTAAATCTGCCAAAACAAATATTCATGAAGAAGGGCCTTTTCCCAGGATGGAAGGACATTATCTCTAATGGGCTCTTCACAGGAAATCGAGGGAGGAACTTTGTTTATAACTCTGCAGATCAGAGAAATCAAGGTATCCTGAATTTCTTTTTCGTGAACAGAAGCCCAGAGGTTTGGTATTACCTATTTGACTTGCGGAAACTCCCTGCAATGTTATGAAACTGGTTTAACAATAATTTCTTTTTGATTCCTGATTTTGAATTTAAGTTTTGATCCCTTCTGGCTTGAAAACGTAATAAATTTATTTTATCTAACAAAATAGAGAATTTACCTAAGAGACTGAGATTATGATTTGGAAAATTGAAGGTCACAATCACCTGGGTGATTAGCTTATTCTCTTCAGTGCATGACCAAGGCCTCACTAGTATCTTGATTACTCAGATTTCTTTTGGTGATGCCTCTCTTCTGACAATGCAGTGACCTTTCTTTTTCCAATTAGAGCTGAGGTTGACCATACAACCAAGACTGCCATCTAGGTACTCCTGTAGAGTATTCTTCCTTAGTTTCATGACAGTTTTTCAATTTTTTATCCACCTTTCTTCTTTTTTTTTTTTTTTTCCAGCTTCTAAATTGCTTGGTTAGACAAAAGCTAAAATCCTTCTGAGCCCAAAACCCAAAAGAAAATCTCCTTAGTTACAGTCATTGTTTCACACTCTGGCACAAACTGCATCTCTGCTACTTTCTCACTTTACAAATGCAGTAATGCTTGTGCCATCTCTTAAAGTCCACGCTCTTTCTGACTGGGCAGATAGGAATTGTTTCTTAAAATGAGTATGGTTATATCAAGATTTAGACCTACAAGGTGGATACAAATACCCATGGAAGGAGGTTTGTCCCATTTCAAGCAAAATTTGGCCTTTCACCTGTTAGACTGTTAGTTCATTTGGTGAACATCTGGTGAATTGAGAGAAAAATTTAGATACATGAAAATGATACAGGTAGAGGGGAAGCTGTATTTCTGTGTCAGAAAGAGATAGTGATGGGGGAGCTGCATCAGAAAGTTGAGCAACAGACCTAGGAAGTGATTGCTTGTGGGCCACCGTTTGTCGATAACACTCACTAGGTGGTGAAGTTCTTGCTGGCTTACTAAGCTGTTAGTTCTTGAGAAAATAAACAGAGATGGACCTGAAAACCCTAGGAACACACATTTCTAAGTCTTTTTCAGCTATATTGCAGAAGTAATTATTAGTAACTCTCTCTTTTCTTTACTACCAAAGGCAAAGAGCTGTTACAGGCTAATTTGAGTAGTTTTGTTATTTTACTCTGTCTTTATGCTCTTCATTGTAGCCTTGACTTTCCGAATACAGTGAGTAAAATTCATAACTGTATCTGTATGGCTGCTTCAAATGTACATCCCCTTTTCAAATCTTGTGAAAGAAACAAAGACCAAGAGATACCCAATCCTTTATGAATGGAGATGTTCTGAGCCATTAAACCAGTATACAAGGGAAAATCTGAGGCTACTGTGGAATTAAAACCTTGTCACAAATTTTTGGAATGAATTGGTTAAATAGGATACCTTTCCAAAATTTTCTGAGAAGAGTTACAAGTAATATTGGTGGGAGATCAAAGCAGCAAAGGTATTCGTAGAAGGTAATAAAAGGCTGTTTGTTGTGAGATCAACAGGCACAGCTAAAAGCAGCAAAAGGCAAAGCTAAAAGCCAAAAAGCAAAAGCAGTTTATGACGCAGTTTCTTACATTATATATGTTCTTGAGGCAGTCACGCGCTCTACAATGATTTTTTGGCAAGTTACAATTGGGTATATTAAAATTATATGCCCCTAGCTACAATATTTGATTGGTGTTTAATTACTGGGCAATCACGCCCCGTTATCCTTCAGTAAGCCCATTGGCATCTTGCTGTTTTCTCGAGATGTGCCTTCCTTATCTTGTTGTCAGGGATACACTGATAAAGTTCCTCTTCCCAGCCGGTAGCAGAACTGTTCACAAGCTGGGTTGCTCACATGTCCGCTGCTCTGTAAAAAAAATGCTTCGCTACATAATATGACTTAAGATTGTATTTCAGCCAGTATGCAGTTGGGTTGTGCTAGAGTTTTGAGATGTTGCCCAGCACTGGAGATGTCAGCCATGAGGGTGGCAGTGAGAGCAGTATCAGGTGTATTTCTGGAGTCCAGATCTCACAAATCTCACAGGTGACAATTCCTTTCATAATGTATTTCTCACTATTTGATAGATGAGCTAGAGCCAGAGGTCAGAAAACTCTCTTTGTCATTTAACAGGATGTTTACTGAACTGCCATTTCTTAGTGCAAAGGAAGGATCGAGGTGAAGCCCTCAGTATAGGAAACATTTCAGCTACAGGTTAGCAGGAGTAGAGTGTGGTATACAGGGAGTCCAGGCTTAATGCATGGTTTGCTTCTCTGCATCTGCTGCTAGGAACGTCAACACTTTCCTAGGTAGGGCTCTGTGGGGAAAAAAAATTTTGATTTAGTCCAGAAAGCCAGTCTGATCATGCAGTCATTCCTACAATCTAAAGAATAAGGAATAACATCGACTGTACTGTGACTATTTCAAGATCTCTCAAAGAGGGTAGAAGAAAGCCCCCTCTGTGTTACATTAATATCATCTTCCATAATGAGATTTTATTTTTTATATCAAAAAGCTAACTCCTACTGAACTGATGTATCTTATTCATATCCAGAATCTGTAATAGTCACAGCCCTTTTAACTGGTCTGTAGATAACACCAGCTGCAAGGAGCTTTGTATGATTCCCTATTATGAAAGATGCCCTTTTAATCCTTGCCTTTGCTAAGAGCAGAAAGAACTAATGGGAAGGTCCGTGCCTTCACAGTTTGTAAATCACATTGAACATTTTGCTGTGGACGGAGCATGTTACATAGTTTAGTGTCACTTCTTAGCTTATCAGTGGGGGCTGGATGTCAGATGTCTTGATGTAAAAGCTTGAGACTTTAAAAAAAAAAATTGTCTAAAACTGGTAACAAGCTTATAATCAGTAATGGTGATGAGTGTTCTGATGAGTTAGTTTCCTTGATCGTTGAAAACCAAAGTTCTAAACAAAACGTAGAAGTTATTACAATAGTTTTCATTTTTGGAGTAACAAATAAGCAGATTCCTTTGCTAATATCATCATCATTTGTTCAAAGCATGTCTTATTAATACTTCCAGAAGAGGCCAGGAGAAAAAAAAAAAAAAACTTTCATCTTACATGTTGTTTCACATTCTAGTCTTATATTTATATGGATCAACCTCAACCAATATATTTCCCAGTCTTGCTCTTCAGGACGGTTTCTATTTTTTTTTTGTCCCATTCCTTTTTGGTAAGGGGAAAAAAATAAATCAAAGTTATAGAATTCCCCATGGAAAAATGCAATTGTTCCTTCTGTTAGTAAAGTTCATTCAGTTCCCATGTATCTAGTCCATACTAAGAAGGGGGAAAATCCAACTTATTTTGGCTGTATGTCAGACTTCCACTGCAAGATGCTTATAGTGAACAAAAGTATGGTGGTATTGGACTGACAGCTTGAACCAAGGCCTTTTATGGAGCTGCTTTATCATCAGGTATCAGAGAACAGGGTAATTTCTGAGGATGCTCTTATTTGGAAATCCCCCTGCAGCAATTTGCTGTTGAAGTTTCTTACCCAGTCAACAGGAAGATCACTATCGGAGAAGAGGCTCTGAACCACAACATACTTAGGAAGAAGCAGAAATTTGCTGTGGACCTTGGATGTGCATTCTCTTGCCTTGTCAGACCTCAAGCAGGCAAATTTTAAATCTCTACTCAGTCAGATCAAAACATGCAGCTGTGTCCAATCCATAGGAGAAATTATGATCATCTTGGCTAACATATTCTGACACAGTTAATAACCCCAATGAAGGCAGACCCAAGGTGACTTACTTGCTGTGTATTGTTGCACACAACAGATTAATCAGAAAAGCTCTGCTTGTAGAGAAGCTTGCAATTCATCATTACAGTGGACCCAGAAACCTTGATCTCTTGAAAAAAAAAAAATGTGTGTGTGTGGGNGATAATGCAAATGCATTTTGATTTATTGTAATATGAAAAATAATTAGGAGAATATCCTACTTCCCCTATTATGAATGCCATGGTAGCAGTAGTAGCCAAGTCCCAGAGATGGCAAGAGGAGAAAAAGACTGGGACAAATGTTCTATGAGTGACATTGGGTTGTATGAGGTGACAGAGAGATCACGTGTAGAACTGGACAAAAGCCATGGGGAACGTGAGAAAGAGTGTGCCCATGTTTTTTCAGAGGGCTTTAAGTCACCTGTCCTTTCAGCTCTGTGGCTGGGAGTGAGATCCTTTCTTCCTGAATCCTTTTTATTGTTCAAAAAAGAAAAATATTAATATTAGATGAAATCAAGTTTGTTTGTTTGTTTGGGGGGAATTTTTGTGCATGTTTATGAATTTAGATTTTCTCTTGTATTTCCGAAAAGCTATTTTACAATTTTTGATCATTAAACAGACACAAGTGTAGAATTAAATAGTTTTGGTTACATGTTGCTTAAACAATTTATTTTCAAGGTCGATACTTCTTTCTGTTCTCTGAACCTCAGAATTCTTGCTGTTTTTCACCATGTTTCTTCAGCTGCTTAAAAGATTGAGTATGGAGTTAGTGCAGTAATAATCTCTGAGTAGAAAGATGAAACCTTCTTAAATCAGGTGAGAGCAGGTAAATGTGAAATGTATTCAGTTTTCAACTTATTTTTTCTATGTTTCACTTTATCATAGAACGTGTTCACTTTAATAGAAAGCCACAGGTGTTCAGGGCATTTACAGACCTCAGGGTGCAGTTTTCAGTGACTGGCCAAACTTTGTTGTCCTTAAAGAGAATTGGACATTTCCCAGAATCCTCACTGGAAGCAGGGTTTATTCAGCTACTTAGTCCTAGGTTATCATCTATACCTTTTGTATATTGACATTCTTCACCAAAATATAAACATCACTGGGTCTGCTTATGGCTCTCTGCAGGACACTGGTGTATAAATGTGAAGGGAGTCATGCTGTCTGTTTTATTATCTAGCTAGAGAGATTCTGTCTCCTGGGAAGTAGGGCTACAATATTTCAAAAGCACTAAAAACATATTAATGCGAAGTTTTTAGGTAACTCATGCAACCTCTTTACTGTCTTGGCCTCTCAAGAGTGCTTGTTTGTCAGAGCTTTGCAGTTGACCTTCAGGAATCTCTTGAGCATATAAATGGAGCTGTGATGTGCAAGAGCTTCTTTCCTTAGATGTTGTTTTGACATTACTCGACCCTGAGTGGTTTTTTGAGAATGTTACAGTATTAACAAAATAACCAAGATGGTAAATTCAATGATTTGGATGTTACTAATATTAGAGTTGCCTTGGCAATGACATATAAACTAATTGGGATATAAAGCATGCTACTCAGGGAAGTCATTTTCCATGGTTAAAGGTAAAGCACTGATGACCAAGTCTTGTAATATATATTTAAGTCGAATGAAATTTCTGGCCTGCTTCTAATATATGTTCCAAGATCCGTAAGAGATCACTTCCTAGAATGTATAGTTAAAATTATTACTATGTAATATTTATGAGATTTCAAATCCTTAAGGACAGTTCTTTCATGCAATATAGTGAAATTTCAGGGTTTGCTAGCATTGTAAAATTTGATTTAAGGAAATTGACAACAAAAATGAATGCTCTGAATAATAAATATAGCATTCAGGTTCCAAGGAAAGAAACAGATTATCCTTTAATAAGGCACACAATGTCTCACAACAGAGTAGAGATACCCTTCTGTGCTGGTTTGCTAACAGATTTATACATACTTTGTTGGTATGTCTCAGACTGCGCAGCGCACAGATAGAAAGATCTCTGTGTTATTCAGAAAAAAGGACAACAACATTTTGTTGGAATGCTGTGATCAACAATTTTTTATAAGTGTATTGCCATAAAATTATTGTGAAAATTTGGTACTTTACTCTCAAATATTTCTGTTTTACTTTCTCCAACACTTAGTTACCTTGCTTTGATTATTTTGTTTAATAAAGCCTGGAATTTGCTAAGCACTGTGCAAATAATGAACTTACTGTTATTTCAGAAATCAGACCTGCATATAAATGAATTATTTGGATGTTAAAAATATGCTTATCAACAGCAGTCAAAAAAAAAAAAAAAGATCCAACTGTAGATTGGTGAGCTTTGGTGCAAACTCTTTACAGTGTATCTTTTTCTGATTTCTTTATATTGCAATATAAATATATATATGTGAGAACTGCTGCCCATTACCCAGTGTTTTTCACACATAACTTTTCATCTCTTGGGTCTGATCCTCCTCTGAATTACTGCAGGATTATGCCAGAGTGATTCCATTTACTTAGTGCCTCGAGGAGTCACCTGGATTTACAAAAGTTTAAAGCAAAATCAGTAGACTTCCTGGGGAATTCTGTTGGAAATGCAGCTTGCCACGGTGAAGTGTGTAGATAATGACCTGTGACAGTTTTGGTTTGTGTGGCTACTAAATTTCAAACCACCTTTCAACGCACCCATTTTTTGAATCTTAGAAAAATCTCTTGCAGAAAGTGTAATTAAAAATAGTTATCCTATTATTTGTTCTGACTTTGTTTTCTCCTCCTTTGTCAAGTTTGGTGGTTGTCATAGATTGCCCTTCTAGCACTTCTCTTATAACCTTTCTCTCTGGTGCGTACTTGTGTCAGAGGTACCAAGAA
>VXAV01004467.1:4109-30229 GCA_013399715.1 Alectura lathami
GGCCCGCAGGACGGGCCTGCAGCGCGGCGGCGGCTGGGGCCTGGAGGGGGGGCGTGGAGGTGGCGGCACGCCGAGGTAACGCGGTCTGGGGGCGGAAGAGCAGATTCCTCCGCTTTCCAGGATTACTGGGAAAGCTGGGAGCGGGACAGCCTCCGGTATCCCTTCCCTGAGCGGGCACAAGCCCCCGGTACTCTTCCCCCTCGCCGGGTGCTGCGCCAGCTGCGCCGTGTGCTGCCGGCCCCCCGCTCTCCGCGCACGCCCCTGCCCCAGCGCTGCCCCGAGGAGGGCTGGTCTTCGGGCACGGTGCAAGCGTTGTTTTCGGCTCGGCCCTTCTCGTCGAACTTCCAGCCCGCTCGCCTGCCTAATTGGCAAGGTGTTTCTCCAGCTGCAGCGAAAGTTGCGCAGTTCTGCTTCCAAAAAAAGCGCTCTTGAGAGCCGGAGATCAGAGCGCCCATCGATGTTGCTGCAGCTTCTGGTGTCCCCACGGGAGCCGAACTGATTCCTGCCCAGCCCTGGTACAGTCGGTTTCGTAGCCATTAGGCATGCAGATCCAGCCGACTGTCAACGAAGAGAACAGCAAGAGGAAGAAAAGGCTGAATGCATCAGCCAAAAGCTCCTGCCAAAAGTTTGGGTGGATTTTAAAATCCATCATAAAAATAGATGTCTCTGCAAAAAACGCTCTTCTGTCTCCTCTTTTGCCCCAAACTAGTTTCGATATGGTAAGGCTTTCTTTCCTAGAATTTGGTCAGTGCCTCAGACCTTCCCCAGCGTTCAAGTCTTACTGTCAGCCTCACCTGCTGCTTCATGCCCTCAGACAAAGCCCACCCTTCCTTAGACTCGGTGGCACACTGCGTTGCTGGCTCTCCCCCTGCTACCACCGTGGAAAGCCGCACGGAGGAGGCAGCTCCGCCTTCCCTCGTCCTGAGCCTGGCTTTTTGCTCTCTCAGGTAGCACGCTGCGCTGCAGCCAGCCTGCCAGTTACTCTCGGGCTGGGCACTGCTGCTGCACTGCAGGTCGAGGGGCCTTTCTGCAGGTTGCGTCTGCTGCTCAGCACTGCAGTTTCTGAAACAGCCCTGCTTGCCGAGACCCGCCTCATGCAGGGGGGAGAGCGGCCTCTGGGAGCAGGCTGCTGCAGCTGAGCCTTCTGAAAGCTACCGAGCAGGGAGGGGGGATGCTTTTAGGAAGCCATGTGAGCACTGGAGTCGTGAAGTACAGCAGGCAGAGCCCAGAGGGACTGTTTGAAGGCAGATAACAGTGTGACTTCTTATCTGAACTGTGGGCTGCTGCAGCTTGTCTAGAGGAAACTGGAAGAAAAGATTTTTTTTTTCAGTCCTTTGGGAGGGATGGGGTGGAAAACCTTTGTCCCAGTCTGTCTTAACTGCTTGCTTTGTTTTGTGCAGAAGAGATCATGGCCCACAGCAGCAATGTGTCCTCGCTAGTCCTGGGGAAGAGCTCGGGCCGGCTGCTGGCAACGGGAGGAGATGACTGTCGTGTCAAGGTGTGGTCAGTCAACTCGCCCAACTGCATCATGGTGAGGGCAGGCCTGCTTCGTCTTCCTGGGGTGGAGCACCAGCTCCGAGATACAGAGGGCGGGGAGCGAGGGAGAAGATGATTGGGTTGTTGCCGGTGGGACTCGTGGATAGGATTTATCGACACAAAGCCAGGTGGCTAGATGCTGGAGAAAGATAGGGTCGGAATCTGGTGATCAGTGAGGCTGCTGCTCCAGGGGCGAGTTGTGCCCCTCCTGGCAGGAAGCATGCCCAGCAGGATGCGTTTCCACCTGTCCCACAGCCACGTACTGTCAGCACAGAGTTTGTCGGAACACTTGGCTGACCTGGCTGTCGGCTGGGACGGCGTGGTGCAGGGTGCAGCCTGTTAGAAGGAGCAGGCTGCCACCAAGGCACACCATAAAGCTGTATCGCTTTTCCTTTGAGTGGGTGTTGGGGAAAAGTATCCTGAGCAAGTGTCCCTTGTCACCTGTTTAATTGACAAAGTAATGTTGTATTATGAAAGGTATTTCTCGAGCCAGAGTGAGCCTCGTGAGGAGGAAGCTGGGAAAGCAGAATCAAAATGGCTGTGAGGGGAGTGTTTCTGCTTTTTTTTGCTTTCCTTTACTGAGGTCAAATATAAAGAGGGTGAAGCAGGTGCACAAGGAGTTGCTCACCTTTGGCAGCACTGTGCCTCGGTCACAGCACGGTTAAGCTGGTCTTTCCAGGCCCTTTGTGGTGCCGTGAGGGTGGTTTGAAAGCAGAGTCTTGCTTTCCTCGTGAGGGGCTGGAGGACTGAGGATCTCCCTGTGCCATCTGTGGGAGCAGAGCTGTAGCTTCCTGGGGTCCACAAGTGCCAGAAGCTGGAGTTTGAGAGGCAGGGACTGCCTGCAGCTGCTGGGTCTTGTGCCACTGTTAGAGATGGAAAGAATCTGAAGTCTGGGGAGAGGAGGAGGCACGGAGCCAGCATGGCTGTTCAAAAAGACCTGGATGAGGGCGGAGTAAAACAAAGGATGATCACATTGCTGAACTGACAAGCAGAAGCTCTCTAATAGTGGCATGTATGATTATTTTTCTAGAACTAGTTTGAAATATTTTTGCGTTTTGATTAAATACTAGCCTTCTCAGAACTCTTGGGTAATTTGTAAGCTTTCAGGTACTCAGGGATGAAAGAAGCCGCGTACATGTTATCAGTGCTGGCAGCAACATGTGGCTCCTTGTTTTTGTGCAGGCTTTGAGTGGCTCTGCTTTTCCACTTGCCTTGATTTTGTAACCTGTTCATGACTCCTCTGTGACCCATTTAGAATAAACATGGTGTCACTGTGCTTGCTTAGCATAATTCCTGTAATGTGAGCATGTGTCAGCCTCGTCTGGGCACCTGCACGTCGTGTTTGGCTCCAGATGGTGTTAATGCATCCTTTAAAAATTAGTCAGTGCTCCAGAAAGTGGGGTGGCGTGGGAGATGCGGGCACGGTGCTGTGTGCAGGGGTGGTCCTTGGGGTGCTCTGCTGCGTTGGTCACTGCCGGGGAAAAAGGGGCAGTGGTCCCAGCTCACGGCTGGGTGCTGAAGGTGTCCGGTTAGAGCCATGCCACTGTCACAGGGGCACAGGTCTGCGTCAGTGACCACTGGCTGTGTTCTCTCTGTAGAGCTTGACAGGCCACACAACGCCCATCGAGAGCCTGCAGATCAACACCAACGAGGAGCTCATCGTGGCAGGGTCCCAGTCGGGGTCCATTCGAGTCTGGGACCTGGAAGCTGCCAAGAGTATGTTTCCACGAGTTTTCTGTTAATACATGCATTTCTGCGGTATCTTTACGCTTAATATCCATGCTGACTGGGAAGAAAAGCCCAGCATTACTTTTGTCTACGTTTCCGGTACTGTTAGAGGGCTTTTGTGCAGCTGCTACTTAGGACTGTGGAGCTCTGTGTGCGTAGTGGAGTAGAAATTTGTGCATAGACTATAGAGACTGAGCTGAGGAACTGGTTTCCAGGGTTTTGACCTCATCTGAGGTGGAAATCTGTACTCCAGATAAAATTTTTCTGCACGTGGGGAGTAACTGGGTATATATAACTTATATTCATAGCCTCAGCTTAAAATTATCAGCCTTAATAAAAGGATACTCTTAACTCTAAAATCAGACTCAAAATTTTTAGTACATCAGGTTCTGCACAAGTCTGGGAATCTCCTCTTGCTCTCACTGTTAGAATCTAACTTCCCTTTTTTCCTCAATTCATTTTTCTCCCCTTCTGCTCTTGTGTGACCATATAAAATAGACAAAGGCCTGATCTTTAAAAAATTTTAAGCTCTGAACCCAGCAAGTCCTGATCCTTTAAAAGACAACTGCAGAGTCACACTTTATTTATTGCATTTTTCTCAAATCCTAGAACAAATGTGCAAAAGCCTCGTGAATCCCTTGAGTGCATTCCAGCAGAAATACTGTAAAATGAGTTAAGGTTTCTTGCAGTTTCCTGCTTTCTCGTAGTAAGAACATGTCCTGAAAGCAGCCTTCCTTTGGCTGAGCTAAGAGGGCGAGCAGCAGGTGCCATAGATAACAAAGAGCACTTTTGTCACTCAGACTGTTAGGATGAGGTCAGTTGTAGCAAAGTTTGGCTCTGCCAGTGGAGGGTGACTGCTCTGGCTGAATTTTTTAGTAGGCCTGTGAGCCAGCATCTGCCCCAGTGAGCATTCCAGGACCTGGCTCAAGCTAATTCCTGCCAGGGGAGCCATCAGATCGTCCCAGATGGCTGGTGGTGGACAGAGCTTGCCCCTGTGCTTATCTGAGCAGTTTCTCCTTCCCCAAGTTGAGTTTGCAGTCACCTGTGCTCTCAGGGATGCGGTGTACCTGCTCAGCTGGTCCCTGCTGGTTTCCAGAATGACACGGGCTGTTACTCTGTTGATGACTTGCTCAAACACTGCCATCATTTCCTCTGCCTCACGCTTCCTGAGTGTCCGTTGCCAGCCCTTGGGATGCTTCTTGCCAGGGCAGTTGAAGGAGTCCAGTGCAAGTGGTGGAACATGAGAGGTGGGAGTTGGGCCGGACTAGGGTGCAGAGCCCTCAGAGGGGCCTGTCTGATAGCTACGAGCATTGCAAGGGTAAAGTCAGAAGCATTTTGGTGGGATAAAGTGTGCGGGTGAATGAAGGGTGCGCAGCATCTGTCTAGCTAAACTGCTGCATGCTGCTGGGGTGAAACCAACTGCTAAATACTTCCTGTCCTTTCTCCCTGCTGCACTCCTCCCAGTTCTTCGTACGCTGCTTGGTCACAAAGCAAACATCTACAGCCTCGATTTCCATCCTTTTGGAAGTTTTGTGGCATCTGGCTCTCTGGACACAAACATTAAGGTAACGCCTGCCTCCCCCCAGAGATTTCTCATTACTCGTGAAGAGCAGGGGGACGTGTTCTGTGCCGAGCTGTCAGCAGGTGCTGTACATCATCATTTGTCTGCGTGTGGGCAGGTGTTTTTATGAGTGCTTGTGAAATGCCTGCATGTGCTTTGACAGTGGGAGCTCAGGAGCCTGACTCCTCAGCTGTGGCATGTGGCTGGTTCCACCGGGCACGGGTTGGGTGCCTGCCGAGACCTGGAGCCAGCAGGCACAGGGTGCTCTGTGCTGTGGGGTGTGCCTGCTTCATCAGAATGGCATCTGACTGCAGCAACAGCGCTTCTGCAGTAAGGAACCCCTGGCAGGAGTGGTTCTCACGTGGGAAGCTAGGGTATGAAATGGACCTGAAGCAGGCAGGGGTTTAGCAGCCCCTTCAGTGATTTCATTTTGCAGTGTTACCAGCTGGGTGGCAGCGAGCACTCTTGCTTTGACAGGACTCTTGGGCCCCCGTGTACCTTTCTGAGTGTATCTTTTCTTGTCTTTTCTTCCTTGCAGCTCTGGGATGTAAGAAGAAAAGGCTGCATCTTCAGGTATAAGGTAAAATGCTTCGTTAGCTTTCAGCAGAAGGATTTGTGCCTAGGACTTGTGGGCAAACCTTGAAGTGATTATGTACAGTTTTTAATTTCCTGGTATCAAAATAAGATCTGCATGATTTGTGAAGTGGCCTGGTACACCTCTGTAGGCCTCTGTGAACTGCATGGGAGCATGAAATGGATATCGCAGGAGTTAACGTACTCCTGGCTGGCTTCAGTGGAAGGTGGAGGGCACCCCTGAGCGTTTCTTCATCCCATGGCTGCTGCGACTGTGAAGTCCCCGCTGCACTGGGGTAGTTCTGTGCATGGAGCCTTCTGCCCAAAGAACTAGCTATACATTAATCTCACTTGGTAGCCAACCTAATGGCAGCTCTTCTGGCTTAAGAAAGAGATCTGTTTAGCCTGAATTTTGTTCTTATTAACTCAGCCAGATCTGTATTTGCCACTCTTAAACTGATGCCAGAAACGTGTAGGTGAGAGACATTAGGCCCACCTAGTGTGGATGGGTGTAGTGTTCTGTGAAACAGTTCTTCATTTTACGTTATTGTACTGTATCAAACTGAAAGACAAAAGCCAGAATTCCTCTAGAGGAAGAAAACAAAACAAAGGAAAATCCCTTTTGTTTTCTGCTTGCAGGGTCACACACAAGCAGTCAGGTGCCTCCGATTTAGTCCTGATGGCAAGTGGTTGGCCTCTGCTGCTGATGATCACACTGTAAAGGTGATTTCTTTTGACACCTCCCATATGTTCTCACTCATTTATTTTTTTAATTTGTATTTTTTTGCCTGGCATTACCAACTGGGGCCTGTTCTGAACAGGGAGAAGTGTTAGCAGACTGCTAGTAACGGGAAATTCAAAGTGTACTGGAATTGTTGAACATTAAATATTTCCAAGAATCTCTCTGTTTTTCTTCCAGCTGTGGGATCTGGCTGCTGGGAAGATAATGTTTGAGTTTACAGGACATGCTGGCCCAGTCAACGTTGTTGAGTTCCATCCCAATGAATACCTTTTGGCTTCTGGCAGCTCTGACAGGTATACGGGGGGAAGGAGAGAGGAGGAGTCCTGCTGTGCCAGCAGGGTGCCCTTACCTTGATTCTGCTGTAAAAGCCTGGACGTCTCCAGAGTCTCTAAACATCTTGGGCTGGATTCACAGATGTGAGCTAGACTAGTCTTCTTGCACCTTCACCATACATGCACAGCGGTGGAAGTCGTTCTGGTTATTAGTCTATTATTTCAGATTTCTGGATGCCTGAGCAATGGTTTTTGTTCTGTGCACAGGACCGTTCGTTTCTGGGACTTGGAGAAGTTTCAGGTTGTGAGCTGTATTGAAGAGGAGGCTGCTCCAGTCAGGTATGTTAAATTCCTGCCAGGCAGAGGCTATAGCTGGGGCTGGAATGGGAACTTCGTGAAACTTCAGTGGAGAGAACCTCACACAGGTTCACCGCATCAGTGGGTTCGTCACTGGAAGCAGTGCTGGGGGTGTTCAGAGAAGTCAGCCCTGGGGTTTTTGTGAAGCATGCAAGGCTGGAAAGCTGTGTCTGAATTCTCCATCTGCTTCCCCAGGTGTGTGCTGTTCAACCCAGATGGCTGCTGCTTGTATAGCGGCTTCCAGGATTCGCTGCGTGTGTACGGCTGGGAGCCAGAGCGCTGTTTTGATGTGGTCTTGGTGAACTGGGGAAAAGTGGCTGACTTGTCTATCTGCAACAACCAGCTGGTAAGCCACTGCTCATGAGGAGCTGGGGAGGTGGCTGCAAAACGTGAGATAAATCCTCCTGCCTTCTTGCAGGCCTTCTGACCCCTAAGGGATTGTCAGACTGCGGGTGGCAGGGCATGCAGCGTGTCCTGCACTCGTGCTCTGCTGCAGCTTTGGCTTCTGGAGGAAAGAACTGGGACTTAACCTGACCAGTATTTAGAAAGTCTGCTTGCCAAAAGTTTTACCATAGCTTGCATGAGACATTGGCAGTATCAAACTGAAAAAGCCGAAGTACTGAGTTGGCAAATTCTCAAGCACTGCCGCTCGGGGTGACTCCATTGTGCCTGATCCCCAAAAGGCTGGCACATCCCCTGCTCTTCAGTGAATTACCTTGATCTTTTGCCTCTGCAGATAGGAGTTTCCTTTGCACAAAGCACAGTCTCTTCCTTTGTTGTGGACCTCAGCAGAGTCACAAAGTCGGGTTCAGTTCCCCACGGGCTGCTCAGGAGCGACGAGCCTCTTGCTCAGCCCGCCCCCGCGGGGTCCTCCCTGCGCCGCATCTATGACAGGCCCTCCACTAGCTGCAGCAAGCCACAGAGGTAAGGGAAATCTGCTGGTTTGTTGCAGTTTCAAGGTTTTAAGGAAATGTAAAAGGAGCTCACTGCTTTTTTTCTGTCTAGCAGTGCCCATGTGGGGACTGGCCTAGCAGCATCTCTTTCTTTCACAGCAGAGTGAAGCACAATTCCGAGAGTGAGAGGCGCAGTCCCAGCAGTGAAGATGACCGGGATGAGAAGGAATCCAAGGCTGAGATCCAGAACCCAGAGGATTACAAGGAGATCTTCCAGCCCAAGAATGCCATCTGTTAGTACCATGGCTTGTTGTGCTGTTGAGTGGTGGCTAGTTCAGAGCTGTAGGCACTAAACTGATTCAGCAGCAGGGAGCTTTGGTGTGTGGCAAGAGAGGCTCCACCTGTGACTGAGAGAGTTTAGAAGACCTTGATGCTCTGTGCTTGGACTTGAACCACAGAGCACGGTGGTAAACAGCTGGAGGTTACCGCTTTGCTAGGGTGCAGTGATGGCTGGTTGAGGTCTGGCCCAGAATACAGAGCTGTAAGCATGGAGCCTTCCCGTCCTGATGAGGAAGCATCACTGTATTATGGATCTTTATTTGCTTGGAGTTCTGGTATGTGTAAAATCAGCAGCCTCTGTTAAAGAAGGAAAGGTAAAATGTTTGGTTAAGGCAATAACTGTTTAGGAGGCACAGTGCAATGCGTGTATCTCACTTCCATGCAAATGAGGAAAATGAGATACTTTTTCTAAGGAAGTCATAGTCATTGTTTTGATTTACTTTCATAAATCACTTTAGCTGGAGGTGATTTTTCTTTTTTTTGTTTTCCTAACGTGACTTGCTGTGACAGTGCCTTTCCGTGTACTTTGTGCCTCTTCAGCAGTGAGCTGCATGGGTCAGTTTTGTCCCACTCATGAAGGCTAAAAGCCCCTGGCTAAATTCAACAACAGCATCAAGGTCTGGAGAAGATAACTGCTTGCTGTATCGCTGGGTGCCCTGAACAGGGGAGCTGCTGGAGATCTCCAAGCTCCAAGGCTGACCCATTGCTAATCTGTAGCCTTGGATGCTCCATCATTTTTATTTTTTTTTTTCTCTTTTTCTGTAGCTCGAACTCCTCCACGAATCAATGAGCCCTTTCCAGCCCCCCCCGAGGATGGTGAGTATGAAAATAACAGCTTGCTGGGAATGGGGTTAGCAGCCCTTAAAACAGGGAGAGCTGCACATCTGCAGAAACTACTGCTTGTAAACTAGATTTACAGTGCCTTTACTCTGAGCTTCTCTTGTGAGGAACAAGCACAGTTCTGCTTTCCCATTTCTTTCCATCTTGAACAGAGCCTGCAGCTGCAAAGGAAGCAGTGAAGCCTAACCAAGCTGTGGAGGTCCAGACCCCGTTGCCAAAGCAAGAATTTGTACGTACAGTGTAATCTGTTAGCAGCTGTTCACACCCCTGCTGTGTCAGGTTGGGGAATTCTAGAGACGTTACTATTTCTAATCAAGCTGGTTCCTCTTTTGAAGAGCAGGAAAAGTGCAGCTTCAGGCCTGGTCAGTCCATGTGCCTCATGTGAGCAGCAGAGCTGAAGGCCAGGCCTTCAGCAGACCATGCTGTATTGCACTCGTTTGCTTCTCACACTCACGGTGGTGTTTCTCCTTTCGTCTCAAAATAGGGGCATTCTGAAAAGAGCTTGGGTGCTGCATTTCTGCAGGAGCTCAAGCTGAGACTGTCCAATAGCCAAAATCTCAAGCAGCTATTGGGACGGGATAGGTTATTCTGGCTTCTTTAGAACTCTCTCTGCCTTCAGGCTGGCCACAGCCCATTGCCCTAATTTTAGATGCCAATACCAGTGACAGCATTCAGCACTGTTGCTGGAGTTGTCTACATGTTCTCTGCAAACCTTAATTAAGTCCTGAGGTACCAGAGGGATACCTCATTGCCTTCCAAACCATACCAGCAAGTGGGAGACTGCTTTGAGAGGGAAGTGGGTCAGGAAGGAGGACACCAGACTAAGGCCATGGGGTTGCTGGAGCTCTTACCCCGGTTTCCCCCGCAGCCTGCTCCTTTTCAGAGGCCACCGATTGCCTCCTCGACTCCTGTGCCCAGAGCAGAGCCATCGGTGATTCCGGCAGCCAGGAACGAGCCCATTGGCCTGAAAGCCTCTGACTTCCTGCCAGTAAGTATCTCATGTCAGACCTTTCTGTTGGTGTTAGTGCTGGGTGGCATCAGAAGGGGGTGTTCTCAGAGGTACCTTCTGCAGCCTGCAGTCATTAGTGCTGAGTGCAGCAGCTGAAGTTCACAGTACCTTCTGCTCTCCCTCTGCTCACGTGGTGCTTCCCCCGCCAGCTCGCTCTCCTGTCTCCCAGCTGCTTCCACTCGCAGTTCCTGTGGGATTAGCACCTCGGGGCTGCTGGACTGGCCAGCCCCCAGCGTGACTGACAGACAGCGGGCTGGTGCAAACACAGCAGTTTGTAGGAAGTGTATCATTAAACTGGGGAGCAAGGGATGAGGCAAAGGCACTGAATGATCCTGCATACTAGACAGTGATTCATGCAGGAAATTGTTGTCTGCCACTAGACATACATAATTATTTCACAGCAATCCTTGCCTTTTGTATCTCGGAGGCCCATTGGCCCTCTGTACACCAAAATGAGGCCTCACCTAGGCCAGAGACAGCTCCTACCCTTTCTGTACCATCCTGCTCTGTTGTCTGTACCCCACTGGTGTCTGTACTTTCAGGCTGTGAAAAACCAAAGCCAGACTGAGCTGGTGGACGAGGAGATCATGTCCCAGATCAGGAAAGGCCACAAGACCGTGTGCGTGGTGCTCACCAGCCGCCACAAGAATCTGGACACCGTGCGGGCTGTATGGAGCACTGGTGACATCAAGGCAAGGATGTGGAGATGCCCAAGGTTCAGGAGGGGATTGCAGCTGAGCGGCTTTATTGGCTGCTGTGGGAGTGATGCTGTCCCATACAAAACATGGGATCTTACAGCCTTTGTGCCCAGGGGTGCTGCTGTGTCTCAGCTGGGCTTGAAAGCTCACAGTGAAACGTGGGGAGAGGGTTATCTTCTCTTACCATCAAACTGTGTTTCCTCTACATAGTTCTTGAAAAGTGTCAGTTGGTATTTATTGCATTAGTCGAGCCAGTTTGTGCCTTGCAATGGATTTCTTCCTCTTCCCTTCCTCTCTCAGAACTCCGTGGACTCTGCTGTAGCGACCAACGACCTCTCTGTTGTTGTGGACCTCCTGAACATTGTCAACCAAAAAGCGTGAGTCCTGGGTCGCTGGGATATCCGAGAGCTTCCTGGCCGTGTCAGGAGCACTGTGTGGTGCCAGTGCTGGCCATGGCAGTGTGAAATGCATGTGCCTGTGGTCACATCTTCGGTGTGGTCACATCTGCAGTGCTGAGACTGTTGGAGTTACACAGGGCCTTTTCTGTTGGGAAATGGTGTCTTGTAAGAAAAATCAGGGTTTTAGGGCTGCGGGGAGTAAACAAAATGTCAGAACCTGCCACTTCCAATCACAAGGGGGAGTCAGCGAACTTGCTCAGTAAACGTGGGTGCAGCTACCCGGACGTTTTTAGCAGAAAACTTTGTGTCAACTCAACTTTGGAAAGCCTCAGTTCTCCAGTCTTGGAACAAGTGCTTTTCCTTTCAGGTCTCTCTGGAAGCTGGATTTGTGCACTGTAGTTCTGCCTCAGATAGAAAAACTACTCCAAAGTAAATATGAAAGGTGAGGCCATGATAGCATGGTGTGCTTGGTGGGAAAGGTGTGCATGCTCACAGGAGAACTCCATCAGGCATTTTGTCAGCCTCAGCTCCATCCAAGGCCATGCTGGCACTTGCTGTTCTCCCTGCCTGGCTACAGGTGGTGGTGGCAGGGGGTTGAGGCTGTTGCCCCCTGTGGCTGGATGTGTGTGAGGGCTGGAGGTGATGAAATTCAAGGGGGATCTGATCCTCTGTTTGCTTTCCAGTTATGTGCAGACTGGCTGCACCTCCCTGAAACTCATTCTGCAGAGATTCCTGCCTCTGATCACTGACATCCTTGCTGCACCACCTTCTGTCGGAGTGGACATCACCAGAGAGGAAAGGTAGGGCACTTACCACCTCCACTTGCCCCCTTTTGAACCAGCCCTGCTCTAGGTGAGCTTTGCTCCTCTCTGTTGAGGTTTTGATACTAGACTGAGCGTGCCTTCCCTTTTGTCTGCCAATACCAACCCCTTCTGCTCCGAGGGTGAGGCCAAGGACTGCTTTTCCCTCTGTCTCTGTGTCATACCTAAACAAAATGCAAGTGTGTCAGGAGTAAAACCTGCTGGGGCTGCACCCTTCACCTCACAAAGCGCAGGAGTTGTCAGCCAGGCCCGGGGTTCCCAGTTCATTCACAGGCTAACTGCTATGACGACTGGCTCTGCAGAAACAGCACCTCCTTCCTCCCAGACTTCACTGCCAAAGGGGAAGACAGATGTGAAAGAGCCCTTGCGAGGATGCCATTCTCCTGCATCACCAGGATGCAGGCTGCTCTTCCTGCAGAGTCATGCTCCCACTTCAGCCAGGCTGTTTGCAGGGCTTGCATTTTCTCTCCTGCTCGAGATGAATCTTAGGCACTTCGGGAACAAGCACATCTCCCGTGCAGCTGAGCATTCATGCTGTGTCTGCTCTTTTCCCAGGCTCCATAAATGCAAGCTGTGCTACAAGCAGCTGAAAAACATCAGCAACCTCGTCAAGAACAAGTCCGGACTCAGCGGCCGCCACGGTAGTGCCTTCCGGGAGCTGCATCTCCTCATGGCTGTGCTGGAGTGACAGCCGCCGCCTCCTGGCATGCAGACACAGGTGGCCAAACTCCCCCCTGCTCTCCCTCTGGCTGGGTTTCACCTCTCTGCGTGTTCATCCTTCCCCCTGACACGGCAGGGAATGGGAACTTCACAGGCTGCCCAGCACCAGTGCCTGGCGGGGCAGGGGGAAGACCTGAGCGGAGCGATGCCTCCGCAGTGCGAGGGGACCTGGCTGGCTGCAGGCCTTGCAGAAGGTCCCTGTAGGGAAGCGGCGTCATTTCAGCTCCTCACCTCAGCATCAAGCTCTGGGTTGCGCTGTCTCTGTGCTGGAGGGCCCCAAACCTGCTGTCACCTTTTCTTCACCCACGTGTGCTGTTGGTTCTCGTCACGTGGCTCTGATGGCTGGGCCTGCTCTGCGCAGCACGCTGAGGACTGCAGCTTCTGCCCCACAAAAGCCTGTGGGGTGGAGAGCCCTGTCTCTACAGAAAGGACTTGATCTCTTCTACTGGCAGGTGGGACCTTTGGCCTGCTTCAAAACCCAGGAGCCAGGACACCATGCCAGAACACTTGGTGTAGTCACGAGGGCCAATACCGAGAGGAAGTTGTCTCACAAGTCAGCATCCCTGCTGGTAGCTCTGCACCACAGAAGATTGCTATCTGCTGGGACTTGAGGCCTGCCTGGATCTGTTGGCATGTGGGGCTTTAACAGGACTTGACATCTGTGTTTGCCTTTGGGGGTGAGGGTGGAGGAATGGAGGGACATGGACTAATGTCTTCCTACACCCACTGGACCACTCTTAGGGATTTTTCTTTCCCCCCCCAATAAATGGCTGTCAGAACTTTTCTGTCCCTCTTTCTTCTGTGCTGTGGGGAAAGAGGCTCCTGTCGGTGCTTCCCCTGCTCCTCCCAGCCTGTCTCCTTGTTTTATACACTGGAGCCTGTTCTCTAGGAAGCTGTAACTTATAATGAATTTTATTAAAAACATTTGTAACTTTTTTTTTTTTTTTTAAGTTGTGTTAAATGTCTGAATCTCTTCACATGCTATGCACCACGGCTTGTGGCTGGGAGCTCCCTGGAGAAGCAGGGTGCTGCGTTCTGCCTGCCTGCCAGGGAAGCAGCTGCGTCCTCACCCTTCCTGCAGCGAGGCTGCGGTGAGTAAGAGAGACCGCGCTCCCTGGGTGTCTTGCAGAAACCCCGTGGGAGGTTTCGCCCCACTGGGTAGGTCCCAGCCCCAAGAGCAGCGTCATCGTTTGTGGCTTGTCCTTCTCCCTGGCTGATAGAGATCTCAAGGCAGCGGAGCACGGTTGGTCTCTACCTCTGGGGTTTGTAGAACTTTGTGCAGCTCTTAAGCCAGGTGCTGGTGTTTGGCTGCAGAGGAGGATGCAGGGAGCACAGGGCCACACACAGGGTGTCTGCTCAGCATGAGCTCACTGAGTGCACCCCGCTGCTGGCTCCCATGCCAGAGGTGACAGAGGCGCAAGGAGGCTCCAGCTGCCTCACAGGGCGGGGAGAAGCACAGGAGAGAAGAGGCTGCAGCACCGACCCGACACAGCAGCACATGGAGCCGGAGCTGCAAACTCCACACATCGCAGTGGAGGAGGGCAGCAGGTAGCTGGGTGCCCCTCTAAAGCATCCCTCATCAGTCCTATCAGCCTTGGCCTTGCCCAGCACTGAGGCTTAGGTTGCAAATCTCACACTGATGAAGGGAGCCTGATAGCTGCAGCCTGTTTGCCTCGCTGCCAGGCTGACACAGTTCATGCCTGCCCCAAAGCAGCTGGAGGAGGAGGACTCTGCCAGCAGAGCACCAAGGGAGCTGTGTGGGAGGGAGGGTGCAAACGCCTGCCTGGAGCAGGGCAATAACAGCAGCAGGAGGCCTGGCTTTAACACTTTATTTAAAATAAGTTTTGTTATAAAACAGGATTTTTTTTTATTAAAATACATAAAAACATCTAATCTTACAAAAGACTAGATTTAGTTTTCCCTTTTTTTTTTTTCTTTTTTTTTTTTTTTTTTTTTTTTTTTTTTTTTTTTTTTTTTTTTAAATAGAACATGGTGTAGAAGAGTGCCCAGGACTGGCTGTGGCAGGCAGGAGCAGCGCAGCCGTCGGCTGCAGACGTCCCACCCCGTGCCCCCGCCAGCTGCCGTCACCATATGCATGCCAACAGCAGCCTGGGCTGGAGATCTGTTCTCGTTTTCCACTTTTTTACATTCCAAGACCATGTAAACAGGATATAAATATTTCAAACACTCATCTTGACCACGCTGTGATCTCCCTTGAGAAGACGACTGTTCAATAACTTTACAATAGCTTCCTTCGAGACTTCTAAGTCCATGCTGGTGCCACGACACGTGGGCAGCCGTGCCGCTGCTCTCCCCTTGTCTGGGGCAGCGGAGCACCTCGACAAGCAGCAGCTCGGCTCATGCACGGCACCGGCGCTCCTTCATGCAACACAAGGCTCCAGGAACCAACAGGGAAAGGAGCTGCTGAGGTTCTTCTGGCTTCAAATCAGGGCTGTGCTGCTCCAAAAAGAGGCCGGGAGTGCTCAGCCACAGCACAGGGTGGGGCAGGACCCCACGCCTCATTCTGCACCTCGTCCAGGTGCCCACAGCACCGTCCTAAGCTTCCACAGCAGTGGCACCCCCAGCTTGTGCACAGCCCCAGTCCTTCCAGCCAGATGCCTCAACTGTCCTAAAAACGAAGCTGGAGAGGTAGAGGGAGCACCCAGCAGCTTCGTGGCTAAAAATATCTGTCCAGCAAGAAATAAAAGTCAGAGAGCCACACGTCTCATGACGAGAGATGCCATGGCAGGAGAGGGTGTCACTGCCCCTGGTCACAGGTCCTGGGGGGTCCGGGGCACTGAGATGGGCGAGGGGACGGCACTGAAGTCACAGTGCTGTGAGCGACAAGGTCCTGCAGCACGTGTCACACCGGGACCGGCCTCAGCTTCCCTGGGGGGACACAGACACACGTGTGGCATACTGGGCTGGGGACACAGCGGTCATGGCCTGAGACCTCAGCAGCGTCGTTTCAGCAGGCCCCACGCAATCCAGCCCCGTGAGCACCCCGTGAGCAGCATAGCCCCACACCTCTGCCCTGCCTGGGAAGCGAGGCCGAAGCAGAGCCCTCCACCAGCTTCCGACCGCTGGCACTCACCTGGCAGCCACGGCTGCCCCTAATTCAGGCTGCAATCGAAGGGAAGAGAGGTTCAGCTGCAGGCACTGCTGCTGCCCTACAGCATCGCTCCCCCCGCGTGCCCCGTGCTGTGACAGGGCACTTTAGGTGAAGCTCCCAACAGCCAATTAGCGATCGGTTAATGAGCTGGTTACAGATCAACTAGCTCCACCGCACAGGCTTTGCCTGTCAACATCCGGCTGGGACAGATGCCCCCCACCCACCTGAGGGCTGGAGCTTCCTGCGGATGGAGGTGGCACGGCCGCTGGGTGGCCCGGGGCTGGGGGACACATGGCTCCGGCTGGAGGATGCCGTGGCGCCCGGCAAGTCACCCTGGGGAGAGACAGGACACAGCCCTGGGTCAGCTGGTGCCTTGGGGACAGCCGTGCCCCAGCGGGTGACGTCCCCACGGGGACGGTGAAGCCACTGCGGTTACCTCCAGCTGCTCCTGGCTGGGCCAGGATGCCAGCTCAGCCTTGCGGGAGACGGGGCCCAGCTCCACGGAGCGGACGCGCTCGGCGAACTTCAGGGAGCACAGCGTCTCGCTGGTGTTCTTCTCAGCGGGGGACACCTGTGGCGGGAGCAGCAGCGTGTCCCCTCCGGCTGCCCATGCAACCCCAGCTCCTGGCCGCGAAGACTGGGGTCACAGAGCTGCTATTATTAACCCACCACCCCCAGGATAGCCTCGGGCCATCCTCTGAGCCAGACATGGCCCTGACACCAGCTGCAGGGACAGCTGAGAGAAGATACAGCAGGTGGCAGGGGTTCATGCATCCCCAACAGGGCTCAGTGTGGACTGGGGGGGGCAGAGGGCAGGGGACGGGGAGGTGCCAACAGGGACAGTGTCTTCGTGCACGCAGGGACCTGGCCCCACCACGTGCCAGCCCCCACCTGCACCATCATGAGGGTCTTGCTGTCCCCGCTGAGCGAGTCCTGCAGGAGGTAGGTCAGCTTGGAGTTGCGGAAGGGCACGTGGCCCTGGCGGGAGCGCAGGGCATAGATGACGTCCCCCAGTGCCGACAGCGACCGGTTGATGTACTGCGCCTCGCGGAGCCGGCTGCCCTCCGCGCCCGACCGACCAACACGCTCCGAGCCGGCCAGGTCCACCAGGTTCAGCTTCCCTGCGGGCACAGGCTCGCATCAGCACCACCAACCCCGCCCAGATGCCCCGGTGAGGGGCCCGGCACCCACCTGTGGTGCGCAGCCCCGTGCTGCGGTCAACACCGCGGACGGTGACGATGAGGAGGGCGTGGGAGCGGGAGCTGTGCTCGTTCAGGTTGGTGCACTCCGTCACACGGTTGACGTGGCCGAACTCGAAGACCTGAGGGTGGGAGGTGAGGCCGGCTCTGCCCCCAGCCCCTCACAGCCTCGCACCCATCTCTGCCACCCAGGGAGCTGGTGCATCGGGGTGATGAATGCTCCCGAGCCTGGAAAACCCTACAGCGACCCCGGCAGAGCCACCAGCGTGGAGCCACGTGGTGACTCGGTGCTGCCCTCCTCACCTTGTTGATGTCCTCCACGCTCTGCACCCTGAACTCAGTCAGCCCAGGCACGTAGAGCTGCCCGCTGCCATCGGGGCACAGCTTGATCTCCAGCTTCTCCTGGGGCTCCTTCCCCAGCAGGTCCCTGCAAGGGGATACTTGTCACGGCCACGCACACGCAGCCCCCCGGTCCCTGCTCCTCTCCGCCACAGCAGACAGAGCCTCGTGCTCCCAGGACACCTCGCAGCCTGTTTTCAGCCCCGCTGCCTTCCAGATGTGTAACGCACAGCAGATGTGCGCTTGGGGCCCACGCCAGTCCCCGAGGCGCCGGCGAGCCCCGCGGCTGCTGCCGTCACTCCCCGCGGCTCTCAGCGCCTGGGCAGGGCAGGAAAATGTTTCTCATTCTCTCAGCTCCCAATGTGCAGTTTCTAAATATAACAGCCAGAGGCCGGGGCGCCGCGCCACAGGGGAAGCGTTCTGAGGCCGCTGCAGGAGCGGGAGAGCGGGCAGGAGCCCAAATAAGCAGCAGCAGCTCAAAGGGAGATGGGGCTGGGAGTGATCCTGGATGAGCACTTCCTTACACGGCCAAAACCAGGGCCTGAGGCCCGAGGACAGGACATGCAGCCGAGGCTGAGCTGGCAGCTGTGCCCTGAGCGCAGAGCTCCCCGGCTGAGAGCTGGCGTCCCGCTGCCAGCCCCGTACCTGAGCGCCTCGTTGTAAATCTCGGCCACGCTGACGGTGATGGCGTAGTCCCAGTCGGCCGCCTTGCTCCGCACCTCGGAGAAGAGCAGCTGCAGGGCCCGCTGGTTGATCCCCGGGTTTGCAGAGGTTCCCTGGTGAATGGAAGGAAGAAAGGGCCCATGGTGTTTTTACTGATGCAGCCGAGCAGAAGCAAAGCCCAGGGGCTGCAGAGACGGCACAGGGTGGGGCAGAGCTCAGCAAGGGGGAGCCTGCAGGTGGTCACGTCCCCAGCTCACCCCAGTGCCAGCCCAGGTGCAATGGCACCAAGACACAGCGAGCAATGCGGGATGGGAAGCCATGGAAAAGGGAGGCAAAGCCAGGCAAACTCACCTCCATCGTGTACGTTTTTCCTGCCCCTGTCTGTCCGTAGGCAAATATGCAGACGTTGTAGCCATCGATGCAGGAGGTGACCAGGGCCTGAACCTCTTGAAACACCTGTAGGGGACCAGCGAGCACCAGGGGAAGGCATCCACATCCCTCCCTGGGACGTCACAGGTCCCCATCCCCACTGCTGGCACCGTGTGGCAGCACCCACCTCCTCCTGGGACGCCTGTGGGGGAAAGACCTTGTCCAGCTCGAAGGACACCTGCTTGCCCTTGTGCAGGAGGTGCAGGACGGCATCGTCATCAGCATCGAACGTCACTGCGCTGGCCGCCTCCGGGCCGTCGCCATCCTCCTTAGTGATGGGACGGACTCGCCCGAAGACGCGGATGTTTCCTTGGTGGGGAGCAGAGAGACAGCGTCAGCCCAGGTGCAACACCCCGACGCCACCAAAGCCCCGCGCCATCAGCCTTGCCGCGCACCTTTCAGCCGCACCAGCTCGTTGTGGCACTTCTTGCGGAGCTGCAGCTCCCGGCGGTACTTCCGCAGCAGCTCCCGGTTGGTGCTGTTCACCTCCTCGATGGCCTGCCCGATCTGGGTGGGAGGGCAGCGGCTCAGCCACCCTCCTGCCCTTGCACCCCATGCAGGGAGCGGGGCCAGGGGGCGGCGGGGCCGGCCCTGGGCTCACCTCGGCCCTGGCGCTCCGCAGGGTCTCCTGGAGGAGCAGGGGGAAGTCCCGGACCTGCCGCTTCAGGCTGTTGTAGTCGAGGGTGAGGGTGCGCAGCGCCGGCTGCAGCGTCAGCAGGTTGGTCCGGACACCTGCAGGCAGCACCCAGGGTAAGGACGAGGGGCCCCGACCCCGTGATCCCCATGAGACTCATAAGCCCCGTGCCCCCCTCACCCGCCAGGTTCTCGTGCACTGCCTTCATCTCCACTTGGGCGCGGGCAAACGCCTCCTCGATGGCGTGGTTCTTCTCATCCTCCATCGCCTGCATCTCCTCCAGCATCTGCCCGTGGGCCCGCTCCAGCTCGGACTCGTACATGGCAATCTGGGGGGCGGATCGGAGCGGGTAATGCAGCAACAGTGACACCGCTCTGCGCCGCACGGCCCGGCACAGCACAGCGATGTCTGGTTTGCACCCATTGCACTGCAGAGCTCAGGCCACCCACCCATACCTGTGCCCGGAGCTGAGCTGCCGTCTTCTGAGAGCTCTGCAGCTGCTGCTCCATCTCCTTCAGCACCTGCCTCTGCATCCCCACCTGCTCCTGCAGGTACTGGTTTCGGGACTGGCTCTCGCACAGGGCCTGCTTCGCCTTGGCCGACTCCACCTCCACCGTCTTGATGACGTACTGCAGAGAGCAGCCTCAGATGCTGTGCTGGGGGCCGGGGCCACCCACCCAGCAGCACCCCGGGGGCCAGCTTTGCCTCGGGGGGGGCAATTTACAACAGAGCAGCACCGCAGCACCGACGTGCTCAGGCCAGGCAGGATACGCAGTGCTTGCGGGGCACCGTTAAGTGCCCAGCCAGGAGAGACAGCCCCAGCCAGCCCTGCTGCACTCACCTTTATCTGCTGGGGCTGGGCCTTGAGGCTGGCGATGGTCTCCTGGCTGTCCCGCAGCCGCCGGCTGAGCCGTTCCTCCTCCTGGGCTCTCTCAGCCAGCGAGTCCTTGAGCCGCAGCTCCACCTCGGCCAGGCGGTTCGTCTTCTGCTGCACCTCCAGCTCCAGCTCCGCCAGCTTGGCTCGCGCCTCCTCCGCCTCCCTCTGCAGCTGGGACAGCCGCTCCTGCAGCTCGGCGTTCTCCTGGCCCCAAAACGGCTCAGCTGAGGCCATGTCGCCCGCCAGCACCCACCACCCTGCTGCCAGCCCCCGGTCACTCACCTGAAGGTGGGCGCAGCCTCGGCACGGTGCCTGCTGCTGCTGCCGCCGCAGCTCCCGCAGCTCCCCCTCGCGTGCCTTCATCTCCTGCCGCAGGCACTCGTTCTCGGCCGCGAGCAGGTCCCGGTGTTTCTCCACATCCGTGCCGCCCTGCCGGCAGCAGAGGGTTGGCTCGCGGTGGGGTAGGACCCCCCGAGCGCTGGGTTTTGCTTCACGCCGCAGGGAGATGGGGAACCTTTGCCAAAAGCACCCCAGGGCCGCCGGTCACACTGGGACCCACCCCAACCCCTGGCACAAGCGGAACGCGCCCAGCCCCGCCTCGGCGAGCTCACCAGCTCCGAGCGCAGCCTGCCGATCTCCTGGGCTTGGTCCCGGAGGCTGGCCTTCAAGTTCTCAACCTGCTGACAGAGGACGGCTCAGCCCGCAGCGCTCTGCCCCCGGCCCACGGCAGGGCACGATGCCGCGCCAGCGACGCCCGGCCGCCCCGCGCTGCCTCCCCGGGAAGGGCTTCTCCTCCAAATGCCCTGCATCGCAGCTTCCTCGCACCTTAATTTTCTGCCTGATTCACACGAACTGATTAAAACAAGCATTAATGAAAGGCTTGCTTCTCAGTTATGCCACAGGTATAATTTATCCACGCTGTGTATTAGCAGAAACCATTATTAAAAAAATAGCAACATCTTTCGAGAAAAAACAAAGACCTATTCACGACGGCCTTTAAAGCACCAGAAGCACCTCGTCCTGCCCTTGCACTACAGCCTGACTTCGCCTTCTCTTTTGTTGTTGCTTTTTCTTTCTAGGAACGCTATCTGTGCAGGAAGAGGGAGCAGGAGGCCCTCCCAAACCCGCGTGTCTCTGTCAGGATGCTCCCCGCCGCGCCGCCCCTCCCAGCCGGGCATCCGCCCGTCCTGCCCTCTCCACAAAGCCAGGCGGATTTCAGAAATCCCCTATTTCTCATGCAGGGAACCAGCGGTTTCCACCTCTCCCAGCCCTGCCACAGAAGGCAGCAAGGCTCCTGAGAAAATATGACTGCAGCTATTCGTGCTAACTGCTGCAGCAAGCGCTCTGCAAAGGCGGCAGCACGGGAAGCTGCAGGTTTTGTTCCGTGGGGTTTGCTGCGTGCTCCGCGCCTCACCGAGGACCCCGAGGACCTGCGAGCTGATGGCTGCACCACCGGTGGGGCACTGCCACCTCCCCACAGCCTGCCCAGAGTGCAGGACCTGGCTGCACACCTCACTGCTGCTGTCCCCGCTGCTTCCAGTCTGGTTTCCCCGAGCTTGCAGGAGGCAATGAGACTCGGTGCAAGCCCAGCAAGGAGCCACCGCGCGCCAAATCCCCCACCCGTGGAGCAGGAGGCTCTTGCCCCGTGTGAGCATCCAGGCTTTTCTAAACCTCCGTGGACCATAATTTAGGAACTGCTGATTTATAACAAATGCAAATGCGTTCACATTGTGCTGTAATTAATTACGATAAGTTATTAAGCCACTCCCTTGCGGAGACAGCAGCGCGGCGAGCTGCCTGAGCGCACCTCCCGCGCACACGCCGCCGGCAGAGGCTGCTCCCTGGAGCTGGGACCTCAGCTCAACCCTTACTCCAGCGTCTCTTGTCCCTTTCCCACAGGAGCTTGACGGTGCTTGGGACAGGAGGGACAAGGACACGGAGCTATCGCTAAAGCCACCACTACCCCTCCTGCTCGGACGCTTCACTCATGAAGGCACAGGAGCCACCTGCCCGTTGCCTCAGGGCTGTAGTCCCCATGCGCTTCCAGCCCCAGCTGCGTCCCTACACCTTCCAGAACCTCACAGATAAACCTTATTCAAGAATAAAAAGCCCCAAGCCCCAGCCAGCCACACGCCCAGCAGAAGCTCAGGCAGGCAAGAAGCTGCTCACCTCCGCCCCCCAGAACGCCGGTGCCGCTCCCGGGAGCCGCTCTGTGCCCTACCTCCTGGGGCAGCTCCGGCTGCACCCCGCTGCTCTCCGGGGGCGACAGGGGCTCCTTGGCAGCTGGATGCGGGCCAAGGCGCGGCCCTGCCATCCCCGAGCTCCTGCAGTCCAGGTTCACCCCGCGCCGCCCGTCCCCGACACGCCAGCCGCCTGTCCTGCTTGTGTCATGCAGACTATGCCAACCAGATCCAGGACAATTACATCCACCTTTTTGACACCAGTGGAACAAGCAAAACCTGACTGTAATAGCTTCCACAACATCCACATGCAAATCTCTTTATTAGCAGCCTGGATTTCAATCTCCCTGTAATGAGCAAGGTCCTCACGCCGAGCTGCGTCTGCACCAGCGCAGGAAATACTCGGGGGTCAGCTCCCTGCTGCTGAGACCGGGCTTCTGCCCGCAGAGGCACGGCGAGGATTGCACCCACTCAGACACCTGCTGCTCCCCACTTGAGATAATCTGTTCTTTTCACCGCTTTCCTCTCCTGAAGCAGACAGCTCCATGCCTTCATGGTCACTTCTCACTTCCCGGCTAAGAGCAATCTGCCGGGTTGGTTTTACAAGCCTATCCTTGTGCAGCCTTCCTGATGCTGCCCCGGCTGGGCAGAACAAAGCACCCGACGGAGCCGCAGCGCGGGTGCCCAGCTCACGACAAGCACGCGAGGGGAAACGGCCCCAGAGCCCTTCCAGGTGCACCTCCTGCCAGCGGTGCTGCCTTTGCTGGTGCACCCCACCGAGTCCTGGGTCACAGCCCACAGCTGGAAAACCAGAGCACACCCCCGCGTCCCCAGCCGCGCCGTACCTGCCCTTGCAGCTGGACGGAGACGGCGAGCTCCTCGCTCTCCCGGGCAGCCAGTTTCTCCTGCAGAGCCAGCAGCTCCTCCTGCAGTCGCAGCTTCTCCTCCTGCAGGTGCGCCATGGATGCCACCACCTTCTGGATGACGGGGAAGGGCCGCGGGGCCGGCAGGCTGGCGCGCTTCCCGCTGCAAAACCGGCCCCCTGCAGCGGGGCAAGGACAGGCGGGTCGGGAGCGGCCAGCCCTAGGTGGGCACGGGCACCCGGAGGGGCTGTGGTGGGGACAGGGACTCTGCATGGCTGGGGGCTGCCCGCTGCCGTGCTGTCAGAGCTACGGGAGCGTGGCTGCGTGCCTGGAGCTGGAACTGGGGATCCTAGGAGCAGGGGAGCAGCACCACTGTTGGTGTTTCGGACAGAGGGATGTGAGTTCACACCGAGATGTGTGACATCACGCCAAGATGTGCAACATCACGCCTTAAATATGGCCACGGAGAGCAGCGAGGGGCGGGGAGCTGCATCCCGAGCACACGGCCAGGCAAACAGCATGCACCCCCATGGGGTCCCTGAAATGTGCCCAGAGCCACGGGGCAGGGAAGGCAGGTGGGGACCACCCCAGGCAGCATCCTATGGCACAGCACGGAGCATCCCGTGTCACCCCAGGGGCCGCCGCGCGCGCAGACGTGCCACGACCCGGCCCCGCTGCATGACAAGGTGCTGCTGCCTCTGATTCATCCCTGCACCGCCACATCCTCTTTTCTGAATGAGCAGGTGCTGGTGGAAAAACAGTGTGCGATCATGTTATTAACGGCTGCGTCATTACACACACATGCAATGGAAGCCAAATTAAAACCATAGTGGCACCCCCAACGGTGGTGTTGCCTCATGCTTGCGCATTCGACGTGCTGACCTTCACAGTATTAGTTTAAACATAGTTTTCTGCATGGAGGAGACTCACTGGTGCTCACAGAAGCCTGCCTGGCTGCACATCAGTCTGCAAATGAAGCCCTAAATTGCTCGCTGGCTGCAGCACGGAACGAGCCGGCCTGACTCACCGTGCCCGGCTGCTGCCTGCCCTGCCTCCCGCCGACGTAACGCACTGCCACCAGAAAGCGAAGGTTTGAAGGCAAAAGGTGGTGCTGGGGCTGTTTGGCTACCTGCAGGCAGGCTGATGCCTCATGTAAAATGTATCTAACACAAGAAGCTTCCGCTGTCTCCAGTTACCAACAGCTGTGCCTTCTTTCGACAGCCTGCTTGCTGCGAGTCAGACACGAGCCTTCTATGTTTGAAGGAACTGAAGACCCAGCAAAGAGGGAAAACCATGAATCCATGCGCCTGGCACTACCTCCCAGCTGGGCCAGGCAGGATTCAAGGAGGCACGGAGCTCCGGCGGAGACACTGCATGCACCGCTTGAGCTGGGACACCGAGCCCCTCTCAGAGAGGTTCAGCTCAAAGCCACGACGCCCTGCTGCAACGCAGAGGGCTGGGTAGAGACGATCCCAAGCTGCGGACACGCTCTGCCCCAATGCACTGCTGCTGCAAAAGCATCCCCGGGAGGGGGGACACCAGCCTGGTCTGAGTCACCTCTGCCACCTTCTGGGAGATGCCCCCCCAACACGCGTCCCCCCCGTCCCCATCCCTCTGTCCCGGCCATGTCCGTGCTCCCCTCACCGGCTTTCTCCAGGTTCATGGTGCAGGCTGCCTGCCCCGGCGCAGCCAGCTCGTGGGGGGTCACCGGCGGCTCCTCCGTGGCACGCAGCAGGGACGGGTGCTGGCTGTCCTCCGGCGGGACCTGTGTCTGCAAGGTGAAACGAGCCGCTGGGATCCCACCAGGTCTGCTCCCTCACCTCCCTCCAGCTGCTTTGCCCCAGCCAGCTCCGCGTCCCCAGGACACCCAGCATCACTGCACTTCTGTCGGGGGACAGCAGCATCAGGAGGGTGCAGTGGTGTCTGCCGTTGCTGGGCACTGCAAGGATGCTCCCACATCCCCACCCTGGGTTGTCAGGATGAACTTTAGATCTGCCCATTATCAACCACATCCATTCAGTTCTTGTCTATATGCTGCGTGGCCTTAAAAAAGGCCCCTGGCTTGCACACAGCATTGGGCATGGAGCACAAGCACCCCTGCCACTGGGGGGGTCTCACTCAGCTCTCACGTGCAAGCCCTTGTTCACCTGCCACGAAGCCACGGTGAGATGGAGCAGAGCTTCCAGCTGATAAATCCAGAGATGAAATACAGAAGGAGGGGAACAAAAATACAGGAAAGGTCAAAAATTTCTGGGCCTACTGCGTAATTTTGCTTTCACTGGCTTGCAGGGGAAAAAAAAAAAATCTATTTTTAATACCACCAGTATAAAAAGCACCAGTGTAGCGGATGTTTCTGCTACAGTATGCACCACTGCTCCAGTCAAAAGTTCCTTTTCTTACTTATATCTTATCAGGGAGCACGTGGCATCGCCTGCCAGCGAGCAGTGTCAAAGAACACACCTCGCCCTGGCAAAGGCACCGCAGCGAGCGCTCGTCGTTGCGCACAGCGAGCACTCGTTACACACCGCGCGCCGCCAGAAGTGGCTGGGGAGGTGGCAGCAGCACCCGGGCAGGAGCAGCTGCATTTCTGAGGTGCCTTTCGCTGGAAGCTCCAGCGGGCTTCTGCTGCAGGGAATCCACCAAGTCTCATTCAGGGCTGGTGTGAGATAACAAGGTGTTTTCCTTCTTTTCAAAGAAGGAGAATTTAAATGTGTTGCCTGAAGCCCAAAATGAACTGGTGACAGCAACGCAAACGGGATCTGGGTGCCAGGGCACTGTCCCCTGTATCAAGCTGCTGGAGCTCAAGGAGCGTTGGGACACCGCTCTCAGACACGGGGTTTGGGTGCTGCTGCGCGGGGCCAGGGGCTGCACCCGATGGTCCTTGTGGGTCCCTTCCAGCTCGGGATATTCTGTGACTCTACGATTCTGCGCTTGGCCAGGCGCGGGCTGCGGGGTGTCTGGGCACCGATCCCTCCCAGGAAACCGGTGCCAGGGGACAGCAGCACATTTCCAGGCCGTGCCCACCCGCCCCTACCCCCCGCCAGGGACCGAGCGCTTCTTACCTGCAGGCCCAGGCACAGACCGTGCGGGCTCGCAGCCTCCTGCCAGCCCACGCCGAGGATTTTGCGCTGGGCCAGCGCCGGCAGCAGAGGGACCCGGGCGGCGGCGTCCCCTTGGCTCGCAGCGATGAGCGCGTCCTGCGCGCGTCCTGCGCCGGGGCACAAAGCGTCACCAGGTCGCCCCGAGCCCGGACGGAGCCCACCGCGCTGCCCCCGAGTATCTGCTTGTCACGCAGCCAAGCCCCCGGAGGAGGCCGGGCGGCAGCTCCGAGTCCTTT
>VXAV01004467.1:31380-48527 GCA_013399715.1 Alectura lathami
CATGGTACCTAACCGGCTGTACCGGGTATACCCCGGCGGCTCACGTATGGCCCCACACCGCCAGGCCGCGGCCTGGCCCCACAGCGCGCCCCTGGGGACGCCCCAAAACCAGCCGCGGGGCTGGGTGCCAACACGGACCCCGCACCCGGGGCCGGGGTCCCCAGCGCGGGTGGGGTGCGGGCATGGGGCAGGGATGGGGGTCTGCTGTGAGCCCTCGCAACCCCTCGTAATGTCACGCCTGTTGCTGCTGGGGTTCAGCCCCACAGAGGTCCTCTGATCCCCGCAGTTCCTGGGGCTGCTTCGGCGATAATACGGATGGGCAGAAAGTGACACTGTGCATTGCAATAGCGACTGCAATGCCACATTGTCATCGAGGTAATTTACGAGCTGCAAGGGTGAAATAATGTTTATGTAAATGCCTCTAACTGGTAAGTCATTTCCTGTCTTTTGAATGCTTCAGGTTTTTAATGGTGCTGCAATTATGCCACGTGCATACGTTGTATCAATTGCATCAAATAAGTCTAAATGAACGAGGCATATGTGTGAATTCCCCAGTTTGGAGAAATAAATCAATGAATAAGCATGGAGCAAAGTCTGAGGTGCGCGAGGGGCTGTGTGCCAGCGTTCACACTGTCGGCGTTAAGGAACCCCCACGGCACCCAGGGGGCAATTTTCAGAGAGGGGCCCTGCACCAAGGGCACCTGCTGCACAGCGACAGGTCCTGGTGTGTCCGCCCCGCGGGCAGAGCTCGGCGTGCAGAACATTATTTGGGGCTGAACCCTCAAAGCCTGGCTATATCCCCCTGCATTTGGGGCTCTTCCCTTCGTGGCCCCCCATCGAATAGCAGCACATTTATTTATTTACCCCCAGCTCCTCCCACAGAAGCCCGGGCTCGCTGGCTCATGTGGCCACGGCACGCGGAGCGCTGCCTTTGCTTTCTCCCCACGTTCCAACGCGGCGCCGCGGGCTCGGCTCTTGCTTTCAGAGCGGCCTTCTCCCTGTCTGAACAGCATCCGTCCCTGCCTCGGCTGCCAGCTCAAGATAAAAAGTGTGAGCGCGGCGGTTGGGCCAGCAAAGGATCGATGTGCGCCGGGAGAACAGCAGGAGGGAAGCCTGCCCGGAGCTGTTAGACCCGCTTCCATCCGGCGTGTGTGCTCGGAGCCCCCTCGGACCCAGGCACACAAGGTGGCTGTGAAGCCAGGCGGGTTAATTCGCATTTCACTCCCCCACCCGAGTGCGATGGATTAAGGGAAGCCCCAGCAATCGAACCCCGTTGCTGATGGGTGCCTTTTGTCAGTCGCTTCGTTTGTTCTGCCGCAAGCAAATATTTAACCTACATCTGTAAGACCTCCGGGGAGACAGGAAAAAAAATCCTAGCAAAAGTTTAACTCCCCCTCCCCTCCCTCGATGGCAGGAATGCGGGTGGGGAGCATACCTGGAGCTGCCCGTGCCCTCGGATGCTCCCTGTCAAAAATTCCCACCAGGAGGATGAGATGGAATGAGAATTTGTCCCCAGAGAACAATTAATGATAACCCAGCTCATTATGATAATTCTGCTCCTCCCTGAGAGCCCCGAACGAGGGGATTTCTCGGCGCTGCTGCAGCACGCTCTGCCAAGCCTGCACGGAGCGATTACCAACGCCGTAACAAAACCCTGCCTTCCTCCATCGCTATTTCACACAAAGATATCCAAGCTCTTTAGCAGGTTTTAATTAAGTCGTAGCATGCTCCTGAGAAATTTGTACTCATTTTAAAGTTCACAAACCGAATTAATTCAACCCGGAGGCTCCGATGCTGAGATAGGGCCGGCTGGAGCCTGGCACGGCGCAGTGCCTGGGTTGGCAAAGGTGGCCTCAAGCTGCCTTTATTTATTCTCCTGAATGGCAGCAGTGATGTCCTTTTCTCCCTGCTGTGCAGGAAAATGATGCCTGCACGGGCCGTGGCCCCTGGCTCCCCGCCTCCCCTCGCCTGCCTTTTCTCCCCACCGCATTTCCCAGCCAGCCAGCCCCACCCTCGAGGTGCCTGGTGCTGCCTGCAATTCTCAGTTCTAAAAATATTGCATGAGGGTAGAAGCCGCAGGTGGGCCACTGGGGATTTTTCAGGGTTCCATTCCTTCTGCCATTGTTTTCTCCTTGAAGCCAAGACCCCACTGCGGTGCTGAGCCCCAAACCTGCCCGGTGAGGAGCACCAGGGTGTTCAAAAGCCTCACGAGGGTTTGTTCTGCAGAGGCACAAGTGACGGCAGTGATCTGCTTTAAAAAATGCATTCTGTCCTCAGCAAAGCCATCTATTTTTAGTGCCCTCACATGTGTGCTTGGCTTTGGAGAAGACGTGAAGCTAAACTGGTAATTCTGAATAATTTAGGAAGCAGAGTTTTGAGGCTGATGTCAGTGACAGTGTCCATGCCACGCCAGGGCTGGAGACACGCAGGAGCTGCAGTGGCGATGGGCACAGGCCAGTAAACGCACGGGCTGGACGCTCAGGGACCATGAATTGGTGCAGGGACACGCAGCCAAAATGCACTGAGGCGGGTCAGTGAGAGCCTCTGCAGGAAGAGGGACGCGCTCTCGCGGTCACACGGTGCCCAGGTGGAGGGAAATCCTGCGGCAGGGGGAAAGCCACAAGACGGCTCCGCTGCTCCCCGACCGCCGTGCAAAAGCTTACCTGGGGGCTCAGGACGGAAACCTTACCCTGCCATGTATTATTCACGCCTCTTATATATAATGCATGACCCGACGTCTGCACCCAGCATGTGGCTCAGAGCCCCACGGCAGTGGCTGGACGCTGGCACCGCTCAGCCATGTTTTAGGGGGTGTCCGGGGAGATTTGGGGGATGGCCGTGCAGATCTGCGTGGTCTCAGCCCACTGTGCTCCCACCCAGCGCAGTGAGCTGGGCAGGGCTGCACCTCCCGGGGGCCTCGCCACACCCAGCTGGGGCTAAATTTGTGTTTTTCCTTCTCGGTGTAATTGATATGGTGCAGAAAGCTGCACGCAGTTAATAGGAGGGGTTGCCAAAGAGACCCATGAATCTGCGTGCCAGAAGTGCGCAGGGATGACTATTTTTTCCTCTTCCAACAGTGGGAAATAAAACACAAGGAAGTATGCAACTGCTCTTCAAAAATGAAAGCATAATTTCTTGCTCCTGCACTTTCAGAGGCTCCTTTCTCTTGCAGCAGGCGACGGGATTTTCAATTTGTGAATAAAGTGCAATAAATAAAGCTCTTTCCTCCAGCAGGTTTTACACTTGGTGAAGGCTTTCTGCTTCTTGGCTATGCTGGTGGAAGTGCAGGAGACAATCAAAGGAAGCATTGATTGAATTCACTATTTTGGCCTGCACGCTGAGGCCTGAGCAAAGCGGAGCAGCACTTTCCTTTTACAAAAGAGAACTTCCGCAGTGCGTGCCCAGGGAATGCCAGCCAGCAGGAGCTCCAGGAGAAGGGGCTGGGCCCTGGCTGAGCACCGTGCCCAGCGCCGTGCCGTGGGACCGGGCTCTGCGGCGCTGACCCTTCTCTCTTTGGGCAGCCTCTCCGCTGCCCCGATCTCAAAGCAACCGCCAGACGAAGAGCGGTGCGCAGCGGTGCTCCGTTAACCCCTCGGGAAGCAGAGCAGCAGAAAGAGCCCTTGCACCCCTGCATATTTCATGAAGCTGCCCGGCTCCCGAGGAGGGTTTCAGGTTCTCGCCACGTGCAGCCCGGCTGCCCACCGGCACCGCTCTCCCCCCGCACCTCTCACCTGCGGGCCCGGCCCTGCTCCCGGCCACGTCGCTCCGAAGCGTCCCCAGGTGCTCGGCGCTGCGCGAGCGGGAGGGCAGCGGTGCACGGGGCTGAGCTCCGGAGCCCGTGCCTCGCCCCTGGCCCCGCTCCTCCACTTGCTCCCCTTGCTCCAGCCCAGCAGCGACAACGCTGCCAGAGCGCTCAGCGCCTGCATGGCACTGCCCGGCCCCCAGAGGTTCCCCAGGGCTGCTGGGCGGAGGACGCTGCCCGCGTCCGGCGTCGCTTTGCTGGGGGATTTTTCTCGGTTCGTGCCTAACCTCCGGTGGCACTGCCCCGTCTGCAAGGGAGAAGGAGAAAGCAACGTCCCCTCCGCTCCCATCTGCCGGTGCATTAAGTAAACGAGGGCAGATTAAGGCCCGTCCCCACCGGAGCAATTTGCTGACACAACCTATTTCTTAGCTTCAGCAGACAGGCGGACTTTCCTCCCTCTGCAGATAACCAGAGTCGGATGGGAGCGGGTCTGCTCCTCTGAGTGCCGCCTGCAGCCAGAAGATGCCTGCTGAGTGCGCAGCACCAGGGACCGTTGGGTTTTCCACCACCTCTTACAGGCTCGGTGCAGACATGTGCCTCTGCTGCACAGCCAGCGTTGGGTGCACAGTGACAGGGACAACAGCAGGAGCAGCGCTCTCGGTGCAGCTGCACCAGCCCATCACCCTGAGTCAGCCCGGGGGCCTCAGAAACACCGGACCCTCTCCTGTTCCTTGTGGAAGGAAAGCTGCAAAGCCCCATTTCCCTCCAATCCATCTGCACGTGCAGGCTGTGAGAGGCTCTCTAGAAGGCAGCCAGGAATGGTGAAAGCAGGGAGATTTGCAAAGCAAACAGCGATCAAACAAAAAGGCCTTGGTTACTGTTCTGGAGGCTGTTTGCCAAGACACACAGATCGTATCAGGCTAATTTACAGAAGGAAAACCAACGCAATTAGCCTTCAGGAAAACACTTTAATGAAAAGTGCGCTGGTGTGAAAAGCGATGGGACCAGGAGGTCAAGGTGGCTCTAAACGCCAGAAAAACAGGAAGCAGTCCTGTCTGCTGGGCCGGCTGAACGCTTCGTGCTGCACAAGCCTTCTGCCTGCACTGAAGCACACAGGCTGTGCTCCCTGCCCTGTGCCCTCCCCACTGCTGGGGTTCAGCTGCTGGAGCTGCCTGGTGCCAGGGGAGGACCTGGAGCCCCGCTGGTGCCACACGTCCCAGACCGACGGTGCTCACGCCGCTGTGCTGCGTGCAGCAGGCAGTAACCATGGCAGCTGAGAGATCTGCACGTGATATTGGTATTTTTGCAGTACAAAGGAGCCTCTTATCTGGGCCGAGCAATTTGTCCTGCTGGTCCTCATTCCTCCACCTCTTGCTAGGACAGAGCGGCACGGCCTGCTCGATGCTCACCCCAGGGTGCATTCGGAGCTGGGGACCCTCTGCAGGGCGACCTGCAGGCTGGGGCGTGGGGTGTGCTGGGTGCAGAAGGGGGCACAGGGTGTGCCGCGATGGAGGCGCAGCTGCGCGGGGGCAAACCCAGCCCAGGTCGGGCTGAGCTCTTGGAGCTGAAGGGAGAGTGGTGGCCGCAGCCTGGGGCGAGTGGCACGCTGTGCTGTGCCGTGCCGTGCCATGCCGTGCTGTGCCATGCCGTGCCGTGCGGTCCTGGCAGTTTGTCCCTCTGCAGCAGCCCCTCTACCTGATCCATCACGCTTTTTCGGTTGCTTACAACCCACCCCTCCCTGCAGCCCTTCCAATTTAACCAAGGGAAGAGTTTTTAGAGTTGAGCTGTTTGACTTCCAGCTCTTCACATGACATCCAGTGACCTCTACAAGGGGGAAAAATGTGTGAAATAATCCATGGATCTACTTCTTCAGATGACTCAAAGCCAGCTTGCTAGACATGGCTCAGATCTCCCTAAGGCATTCACGCTTGGGAATGAATCAGGCTTGGAAAGTTTCACCCCAAAACAAGAACGAGGAAAGGCTGAGAAAAGGAAGAATGTCATCCCCCTGAGCTAGAGCGGGGTGCCTGCACCTCCCTGTGTCACGCCCTCCCTTTCCTGGCTTTTTTCAGGGAGTTAATTCCAGCACAACTGTTACTGCACTTACAACGAGATGCGTGCTTCAGCGCAGCACTGCACCCAGACGGACACAGCTCAGCTCCGTCTTGTACCAAGGTAAGAAGGGTTCAGGAGGATTTGATTGCCGTCATGACTCAAAGCAAAAATATAGGCAGAAGAGGTGATTCGCGGATTTGGGAGCACGTCCTGCTGGCTAAGATCTTCAGGTTTCACGATTAAAGTGCTTAATTTTATTTCAAGCTTCATAATTAAATGTCATTTAACTGGACTTTCCATTTGTCCTGCAATTTCTTTCTAGACCCAAGTCTAATCCCCAAACCTGCTTATTTGTTTTTACTTTCGTTACAACCTTATCAGTGATTAACCTGCAATTGCACTTAATCTTTTTAAAAGATTGCTCTAACTATAAATAGAGAAGGTACCTGCCCTGCTTCTACCCACAGGAAAACAAAAGCAGTCGAGCGTCTGCGCTGGGTTCTATTATTTGTTTTGCAGTTTGATCTTTCTGTCTCAGACATTTGCCTCCTCAGACTTCATACAAAACTTTAAATCAGCGCTGTGTTCCTGACAGATGTAGGCCACAAAGAAAAAAGAAATGAAGGCACAAAGCCCCTGACAAAGATGCTACTCGTGATATCGAGGCAGAAACCAGCACTTCAGTAATGTGCCAACAGCAGCAAGCTCTGCTTCCTTCGACAGCTATCTGTGCCCTGAAAAGTAGCAATGGCTGAAATGCTGGAGCAAGAAGAGCTGGTTTCTGCGCCCGTGGACCTCTGATAAATCAGTTAATAGGAAACAGGAGTCAGGAAGAAGACTGCAATGCAGAATTTCCAGGACGACTGTTGGTGCTGGGCTGGCAACGAGCTGCGCGGGCAGATCCCCATGTACCGCATTAATGTTATTAGAGCATCTCGCGTCAGATCGATACAGCGCTGGGATGGCGTCACAACGAGTGAGCAAAAGCTGCAAAGGAATTCCCAGCCTTGCAAAATCAATCAGGAGTGTTTGACGGGAACCAGTGCAAAGGAGGCTCCTTGCGAGCGCAGCAGAAGTGGAAGCACTGCGTGGGGAACGCGTGGGATTGTAGCATGCAGCAGGAAGACGACCGACGGCAAGCTCCCGCGCAGCAGGGGCACCCCGTGAGCCTGGAGCTGCCCCGCTGCTGGGCGCTTGCCATTTCTGAAGAGTCCTGCACAGCAAGCAGCGCTGGGCTGTAAGCCCGACCCCACCTTGACCCTAATTATTACCTGGGGCATAATCCCTAAAGAGCTAAAGCCATAAACTGGTCCTGTGGAGGATCGCTTTAAACCTTCGTGCGTGTCCAGAACTACCGGTTGTGTTTCCATTACCATCTAATGCTGCATTTCACAAGCTGAAGTCCTCATGCAAGCATTTATCACTTAAGAAAGATTTTTTCTCCTTTTGGGGACCAAAAAAAAAAAGCATAAATATTCTGCCAATGGTGTGGTGTGACCTCTGTGCTGCTGAACATGTACTGGAAAATCTGTCAACAAATGTGGGCTGGCTTTTTTCCCCCGTCTTTGTTCCCATCTGAGGCCAGGGAGAGCCCGGGAGGGTGCTTTCTTGTTCAGATGGAGCATAAATATTCCCCAGAGCGTTTTTGTTTTTTAACCTGGTCTGAGCATTGCGTTAGCTCCCTGTGCTGTTGGATGAAGGAAAACTGGAATTTTGAAATAAATCCTCAGAAAACGAACAGTAATCTAGGTGGCGTTTATTGTAGTTACAGCGGATTATGAGAGCTGTTAGGGCTCACTCCTAATATAAACTGCTTTCCCAGACCGAATCAAACCGCAGCAGCAAATCAGAGCCCTGGTTTGCCTTTGCCACATTCCCTGGTTTGCTTGTTTAAACATTTATAGGCTGAAAAGGACTTGGCTTCTACCCAGCAGGGAACCTCTCGCTGAGGATACAAAATATTTAGGGAGGTGGGGATGAGTTGGGTTAAGGGCAAGGTTAAGGGCAGCGGTGGCTTCAGGTGCCTGCGTGGCATGTTGGAGTTCCTTGAAGTTTTGTTTCGAAGACAGCAAGCCATTGCTACTTAGCACTAATGCACATTCTGGCTCTTTCCGTCGCAGAAACCCATCTGGTTTCCAAGAGAGGGAAAAAAGCGAGCAGGAAAGGTGGGAAAACCCCTTGGTGACAAGAGGACCGGGCAGCAGGCTCCTGATGGGAGCAGGGCTCTCAGTGCGCGCGGCACCTCAGGGACGTTTTGCTGGCAAACCTGGGGAGCCAGCACGGGCCCTGGCCTGAACCTGAAGTGCTGGCGGGGAGGGGAGTGCGCTCTTTTTGCCTCTCTCCCCCCCGAGAGCCGTTTGCTGGCAGCAGCGGCCCAGGGCTCGGGGACCCGTGGGGCCCGCGGGCTGCGCGTGGGACGGGGCCCGGCACCGTGGCCATGGTGCGTGTCTGTGCTCGGCTCAGCCGCGAGGTCCAGATCCTTTCCGGATGAGTCACCCTCCCGCTGCTTGTGACAACCTTGAGTCCAACAGAGAAGTCTTGTGTTTATTTTCTTTTTCTTGGGCGTTTTTTTCTGGCCATGCAGTGACTCAGCTCTTGGAGGTGAATAACCCTTCGTGCTTTATCTGAGCAGACACACTTTAACCATTCAGAGCTGTAAAAAGCAGTTTCTTCTGGGCTCTGTCTCTGTAAGATCTCAAGGCTAGAGGGCTGGACTGATGTTTAGAGGGAACATTCATACAGATGCTCGATAAAAATAGGTTTCCAGAGCACAGAACGTTGTATAGTTCTGGGTTCTGCAGACAGTGGGTGAAGGCATAAGAGGCAGAGCCCACCTGCAGCACCTAGCTAGCAAAGCCTACAGCCCCTGGGCAGGAATCGTTAAGGACTGAAAGCTTCTACCTGAGGCATTTGCCCAATTCCTATTCGTGCCCCCAGCTCCCAGGTCAGTTTGGTTTTCATTTCTCTTCTTTCTCTTCTTCTTCTCTCCCTAAAATCTCAGCAGCAAGTATCTCTTCATCCTCTTGTGCCGCAGAAATCACACGGATAGCGACTAGATTATCAGAAGATTTTGAGAATATTTCTTCTCCCGGAGGCGGGCTTGCTTTGGGAGAAGCAGTGGGTGACCTCTGGTGCACGGGTGACTTCGGTGGGATCGGACTGAAACTGGGATCCTGCGATATGAAAAAAAAAAAAAGGCAAGATCAACCTTAGGAGACCCTTGTCCAGGACAGGCCCCCACACCCCTGCGCTGACAGCCAGGTGTTTCAGGGAGCTTTACTTCACCAAGCTCACCATGTGGGTTTCACCTTCCCTGCAAGAAGGACAGCTGGATTACCACCTGCACGCTCCGAGGCCAGGTGAGGTAGGATGGGTTATTGATCACTGGCAAGCACGGAGCTGTGTGAAGCCTCACTGTGCTCTGGTGAAGCACCGCAGAAATGCAGATGTGCTCGGCGTCCCTCAAGGTGTTTACCAGCCTCAAGGCCGCAGCGCTCTCCCTATCAGCTGCTGTCTCCCCTCCCTTCCCCTGCCCATTCAGATGCGATAGCCTGCATAACTCCGAGCTGGGACGAGCAACAACTGCGGCTGCATGGACACGCAACCTCTTTTTACCCGTTCAGCAGTGACGCTTGGAAAGAAGAGAAGGAACTGGGCGTTGAACGTGAACATTCTCTTTTCAGCTGCTGACAGAGACGTGAGGGCAGTTTCCCTGCAGCCTTATCAGCGCGGGAAGGACACGTGCCTGCTCCTGCGTGGCTCTGCCTCAACCCCACTGCGAGAGCTCTGCAAGCAGGGACTGCCCCGCGCTGCTGGGTGCCAGCATCACCCCCCGGAGCCTGGCACCCCACGAAGCTCAGCTGAATTCCCAGCCTCCCCGCACCGACCTGAGCCTCCTGCATGGCCTTCAGCTGCCGCAGCTTCCAGCGGAGTTGTGCGAGGTGCCCCTTGCCTCCCGCCTTCCCCACGGCAGCCAGGGCAGCCTGGAAGAGCTTCGGGGTGTCAGCTTTGGGGGGAATGATCAGCGGGTCTCCGGGCCCTCCTTTCTCATTTTTGGGTTTATTGTTGTTTTTCAGCATTTTTCTGCAGCAAGGAGAACAAGAGGTGATTTCAGTCCGGGGATATGTTATATTAAGCTGGATTTTATATCATAGAAAAATCAGACCAGTACAGAATGGGGAGTTCTTACTCCTTAGAAGGGACAGAATAACAAATTTGAGTAATGCTAATAACTAAAGTGAATACTTCAGCAGATTTTTAAAGAAATATGCTCTGGCCCTGTTTGTTCCTGAGTTGCACCCGCTTTAAGTGACAAAGCTGTGCAGATTAAAACCTGCCATGGGCCCCCGCTGTGTCCCGCAGCAGGGCGAGCACAGAGCACTGGTGCTCGCAGCGGGCGCTCACCCGTGCTCGGCTGCAGCTCCAGGCAGAGAAACCTCCCCTGTGCCTTTCAGACACGTGCTCCGTCCTTTGAGGGACCCAGCAGCCCACACTCACTTGGCCTTTCTGCGCAGCAGCTTCTGAGACTCCGGGTAGTGCACCAAAATCTCGTTCAAGTCCTTCTTGTCCAAAATGAAAAGATTAGCGAACCCGTGAGCCACCACATTCGCAGTTCGTCGATTTCCTCCTCCGGCTGCCAGCAAGCTGAGTGAAACAACCAAGAGACGTGAGCACTGCCACTGACGGGTCAGCACAGCGTTCTTCATACACAGGCTCCCTGCTCCCATCGCACGCCTCCACCTATCTCTTCCAGAGAACTCAGGGTCTAATTTTTATCTGCAATGAAATTTTCCAAGCCTAATTTTTAAAGAATGCTGTGGAACACCAGCACGAAATGCTACCTAAAAATGACCTGCCCATCTGAATTTTTAACATTGCAGTTTGAACCTGCCTCATGTACGGTGAGTTACGGGGAGGCCAACAGGACGCTAAGGCACGTCATGTCAATGGCTGGAGGGCTGTGCCACCGCTCGGAGCCTGCGGGCTGTGTCTCCCCGCCCCCCAGCAGTGCTTTGCTGACCTTATTTCTCCAAACACGGATCCGGCTTTCAGCGTCACCAGCACGGTTTTGCCGTCGGGTCCCCCCAGCACCTGCACTTGTCCCGCCTGGATAATGTACATCTCGCGGCCGATTTCCCCCTGCAACAGAGATGGGCGCTGCACGAGGTGCCCAGAAACTGGCAGCCCTGTCCCACACCTTGCTGGAAACCCCTGTGACCGAACTGTCTTCTGCTAGCTCTCCAGCTTCTCCACCTGGGTGGTGCTCACTGCAGCATCCTCACCGAACCTCAGGGCCCCCTCCAGCTCAGCACCCAGCCCTCCTGCTGTTTGTGGCTGCAGCAGGCCAAGCTTGGTACAGGGTGAGCTGCACCCGAGGATGGTTTTTCTCCAGTTGCCCACCATGGAGCCCTGGCTCTGCCCGTTGCAGAGCTGCCACAGCTACAGCACTGGGGGGTTGCTTGAGCGGCCCAGTACCTTTTTGCAGACGAAATCGTTGGGCAGGTAGACAACGGAGCGGAGCCGCTTCAGCATGTCGAAGATCATCTGTCTGTCACAGCCCTGAGGCAAAGGGGAGACAACAGCGGTCAGCCCGGGCCAGTGGGGCCGAGCACCGTGGGACGGGGACCACCCTGCTGGTGTACCTGAAAGAGGGCCACCTTGCTGACGATGTTGTAGTTCACGTCGATGGCGATGTCCAGCCGCATCTTGTCCGGCAGCTGCACCAGCAGCTCGGACTCATCTGTGAGATGCAGAACAGAAAACTCCCTGTTTTCAGCATTTTCTCAAGGAGCTCAAGCACCCAGCACTGCAGTGGGGACGGGTGAGTGCCGGAGTGGGCGGCGGGGCGGTGCGCTGCGCTGCGCGTGACAGCAGGGCAGTGCAGCTCCACGTCCCACCAGCAGCCCATGTGCCCTACAGGCGAGCAAACAAACATCCACGTACAGAGAAAGGAGTTAAATAAGCCTCCCTCGCCCCAAACCCATAGCGCTATTTGCTCGACTGCTCTTTGGCAACAAGATTTCAGCGAAGAAACCGCAGTGAAATGCGTGCGGCGCGTGAGGGTGATGAAGGCCGCGACCCTCCGGGCAGCTCTCACCTAGCATGCCTTGCGAATGCCACGTGTACTCGTACCACGTTTTGACCCGGTTCTGAACATTTTTGGGGATTTTGTAGAAGTTCATGTATTTGATAGTGCTGTCCATGCAGCTCCGGTAGTAGGTTTGCCCAGCGGTAGCAGCACCGACCACGTCTCTCATCTGCAGGGAGTTGGAGGAGAGGGTTTATTTGCTGCCACCTATCACACGGGTTAGGCAGTTTAGAGAACAGGCACATGGGCAAATGCCGCGTCCTAACAGGGGGTTTCCAGCATCTTCCAAATCCTTTCTGTATTCTGCCGACACTGAGCAGTTACAGAGCCCTTGCACGGGGAAAACAAACCTGGAAACAACGCTGTGAACCAACCCCACTGAACACGTCCCCACCTGAGGTGGGAAGTCCCCTCAGAACCGCAGCTCCACTCACCTGCCCGATCATGACGGAGAAAGCAAAGACGCCCGTGAAGTAGTTCAGCAGCTGGAAGACGATCTCGAACAGCGTCTTGGGGTCCGGCAGGCCCCCGATGGTGATGAGGGTTTTGACTGCCCAGTAGTAGCAGCGGATGTAGCTGGGAGGGGCGGGGGAGGCAGCTGTGAGCACCTCTCAGGCATGAAACCCCACGGGATCAAGCTCTCATCTCTGGCCATAGGAAGCCAGAGCTGCTGCTGCCAGTAATTACAGGCGATGAAGGGAAAATGGAGGGGCTGCAGACCCCCTGCCAAAACTTCTGGAGGCACTACAGGAGCAGGGGGATGGAGGCACCCTCCAGGAAGCTCCCCACAGCCGCTCTGGTTACGCTCGTTTCTGCCTCTTTTGGCTTCCTACCACAAACCAACAACATATTTTTGGCAACATTTACACGTTTAGAAATTGTCAGGGAAAAAAAAAAAAGAAAGAGTTTGGGAGCAAATTGTTGGCATGGGACTTATTTTGCCCCTGTTGTAAAACACGCAGCAGTGGGCATTAATCACAAGGCAGCTCACGAGCCAAGGACTGCGGATGCAGTGCTCTGTTCTCCCCACGGCATCCCTGCTCCCCAGCACTTGGCTCCCAGTTTTTCAGCCTCTCTGACCCCCCGTTGCCTTAGGCCTCAGCTCAGCCACAGCCTCCTCATCTTGCAGCACCTTGCAGCATTGCACATACCACCCCTCTTGTCCCCATCAATTCTCACTGGCTCCATGTCTTCTCCCCACCCTTTTCCAAGGGATTTTCATGAACCCAGCTGCATTCAAACACGTTTCTCGTACCTGTTTCCTTCCCCATCATAGACCCAGGTGGTGGAGCCCAGTCCCTCGTAGGCTGATGCCCAGTAATAGAGGCAGGAGTTCACGTGCAAGCTGTACAGCAAATAGGCAGTTGTCCGAATCACTCTGCAAAGCAAAAGTAAAATGAGTGATCAGGAGAGGAGAGGATACGGTGCCTGCTGGGACAAACACATGACATTGGCTCTGGCAAACAGGAGCTCTGGCGCAGCGAGCGGAGGGCAGACTGCGCAGGTCCTGCAGATGCGGACACCACAGCGCGCCCCAATGCAGGACTCCTGCTGGTCCCTCCTGCAGGTGAGGACGTGCAAAAGAAAACACGCAGCCTGCTGCTCGCTCTTCACTGCCAGCACCCCTGCCCACGCTCGGACAGCCATCACATCCCCGTGTGTCAGCCAGGAGCATCGCCAGTGCCTGTGTCAGCAGGCAGAGAGATGTGAAGAAATAAGTTGGAAAGCCAGAGCTGGTGTGCGCCAAAGCGAACAATTTTCCCCAGTAACAAGCAGCAGTAAACCTCCCCACCCTCCATAAATGATTCCTCAGCCCCTCCCCTCACCTGTAGATGTACGCCTTGCTCAGGATGGCCTCGAGGCGGTTGTTGAACTCGAAGAAGGCCAGGTACTGGGAAGGGAAGGAAAGCAGCGTGCTCTGGCATGCTGTGGCTTCCCGAGAAGCCACCGACTGGGGGGCACGTCCCTGCACCAAGACCCTTAGAGCCCAACTGCAGCACCAACAGACATGGGCAGGCTTGGCTCCACCTGTACCCGCCCTTCGATGAAAATGTGAAAGCAGTACGATTGAAATATTGACCAACAGCCCCTCAAGGCCTTTGAGACAAGACTTCCCATCCGTTTTACAAGTGTCCTGTCATCAAGTAGTTTGGCAAGCTGTAGCTGCCCAAGTCAGCACGGGACTCTCCCACTCACCTTCAGGCAGCGGGGAAAACGCAGGAGTGGGTTGACACCGACTTTGAAGTAGAAGAAATCCAAGGGGAGGAGGCACACCACATCCATCTGAAATAAAGAGGAACCTCTGTGGGGACCTGTAGGCCTGGTGGGGTGGAACTGCACGCCGTATTGCAGATTAAAGATACAAAGGAATAAACAAAATCATGCCAAACCTTAAAGCGCTGTGATTGCAGGTAGTTCTCTTTCATGGCCTTTTTATCACTCTGGTTGGGAATAGCACGGGGGAGAGAGAGAAAGAGATCGATCACTGCTTGCAGAGAGCAAAGTCACCACCAGCATGGTCGTGCATGGCTTTCCCCTGCTTTAACAACAAGGAACCCGCTCCTGCTGGGCATGGAAGGGGAGCAGAGCAGGAGGAGCAGAAGACCTGGTTGCAAGGCATCACCCCATCCTTTCTCAGGACATGGCTTGCTCATTTTGCACCCTGGAGAAAGCACACTGCAGTGCCAGCACCACAAAAGCCAGAGTTTTACAGGAGAAACTCCGATGTCTGAGCACTTTCATGTGCGATGGGAAGGCTGTGTCCCTGAGGTTTTTGTTTTCACAGCTTATTTAATTGGCTATGGAAATGAAATCAAGGGCTTTCACTTATCTCAGATGCATGATCTATGCGTTCAGATCGCAATCGCTTCTGTCATATCCCTAATGCATTCTGCCTAGCTGTGCTCCAGAAAATCAAACACAGAGGTTGTTCTGCCGTCTGCTCTCAGTCAGCAGCTGCCAGCTGCCAGTGAGTGTGTGCCTCACCGCACCACTGGCAGGACTGCCCTGCACAGCAGCACCATCCCCATGGAGCAGCACCATCACTGCTTGCATCCCAGCCTGGGAACCAGGGCACCATGGCCCACGTGCTTTCTAGATGGGCCAATATTGATCTTGTGGGAAAAATACATATGTTTGGCAGACAAAAGACTGCCAGCTTATCCGTTCCATGGTGGGGGAGATGCTTGCAGTCCTCCCAGAGCAGTTCCAGCCCCAATGGGAAGATGAAGACCGAATCCCACCATAGCGGGAGGGCTGCTGGGCTGCTCGGAGCTCGACCCAGATAGCGACGGCCAGCACCGTTCGTGCCACCGTGGGTGGTGGGGCTGGGATGTCCCCACGGCCGTGCCCCTCTGCGGGACGCAGTGCATGCTGCCACTCACTATGATGTCTCCCCCCCGGACAAACTGCAGGCGGGTCTGAAAGACGATGATGTCCAGCAGGTAGATGAGGTCGCAGAGGTAGTCCACGAGCAGCCAGTAGTAGATGTTGGTCGGCGTCTGGTAGGGGAAGGCCCAGCGGACGGGGATCAGCCAGCAGTTCCAGTTCCAGGCCAGGACGACAAAGAACAGCCACAGCACGTACACCAGGTCTGAACACAGGGAAACGTGCCCCAGTGAGTTGGCCCCACATCCCCCTGCCGTGCCAGCCCGTAATGGGAGCGGGATTTCATCTCCTGCCTGCCCCAGCAGGAGACGGCAGGCTCCTCCTCCCCACAGCTTTTGGTTGCCAGAGCCAAGCAGGGGCCAGCAGAAGGAGGGATGAGCCAGGCTTTAGATGCAAAGTTACTACTGCCTGCTGCAGGGCGCATTGTTTTTCGTCACGAGGTCTCTCCTGACTTTGCCAATTCAGTCAGAGTTGGTTTTTCTTTGCTCTCACATCACCAAGACTGAACAGCAGAATAACGCTGTTGCTTCTCCACCTGGTGGTGCTGCTGGCACTCGCAGCCGCCCGGGGTGCGTTTAGGAAAGCCTGCGAATTTCCAACAGGAATTCACAGCCAGGCAAGTGTAAATTGAATCACAGAACCATAGAACGGCTTAGGTTGGAAGGGACCTTAAAGATCACCTGGTTCCACCCCCTGCTGGGGGCTGGCTGCCACCCCCCAGCTCAGGCTGCCCAGGGCCCACCCGGCCCGGCCCTGAGCACCCCCAGGGATGGGGCACCCACAGCTGCTCTGGGCAGCCTGGGCCAGGGCCTCACCGCCTCTGGGTAGAGAATTGCTTCCTAATATCTAACCTAAATCTCCCCTCTTCTAATTTAAAGCTGTCACCCCTTGTCCTATTGCTACAGTCCCTGACAAAGTGTCCCTCCCCATCCTTCCCGCAGGCTCCCTTTAGGTACACGAAGGCTGCAAGGAGGTCCCTCCGGAGCCATCCCTTCTCCGAGATGAACAACCCCAGCTCTTTACAGGAGAGGTGCTCCAGCCTCTGACCAACCTCATGGCCTCCTCTGGACCAGCTCTGACAGGTCCATGCTCTAACAGCCACTCCTTGTTCAGTTGTCCTCCCCTTTCCAAAGCACCCCATGCTGATGCTGTCCCCCTGTCACCCTCCACCCCCTCCATGTCCCATCCTGCTTTATCCCGGCCCAGCTGCACTCCATCTCTCACTGGTGAGCGGGTCGATGCTGCTGGGGAACTGGTAGCTCTTCAGGCGGTCCAGCCAGGGCCGGCACTTGAAGGTGCAGCACAGCATCTCACAGTAGTGGTCGTCCTCCACTGGCTTGGCCGCTGCCGGCGCAGCCCCCGCAGGTGGTGGTGGTGGTGGTGCTGCGGGTGCTGGTTTGGAGGGGGCTGGGAGAGGCCACACCATTATTTTAAACAGTTTTATTTTCCTAACCCCCAGCCTGACCCTCCCCTGGGGAGGCAGCTCCGTGCCATTCCCTCGGGCCCTGTCACTGTCCCCAGAGAGCAGAGCTCAGCGCCCGCCCTTCTGCTCCCCCGTGAGGGAGCAGTAGGCTGCCATGAGCCCCCCCCTCAGCATCCTGCCCTCACCCCTGGGAGAGCTGGGCCTGGGGCACCCCAGGGCATGGTTGGCCCTTTTGACTCCAGGGCACACTGCTGGCTCAGATTTAGTCTGTCACTGAGCAGAAACCCCAGATCCCTTTCCTCAGGCTTTTCTCCACCCTTTCATCCCCCACTCTGTGCATGGAGCCAGGGCTGCCCTGTCCCAGGCGCAGGATCCAGCACTTGCTCTCGTTAAATTTCTCCTGGTTGGTGCCTGCCCAGCCCTCCCATTTGTCAAGAACTCTCTGCAAGGCC
>VXAV01004468.1:0-12589 GCA_013399715.1 Alectura lathami
CAATAAAAATAGAATATAACCTAATAAAATAGAATAAAGTAAACCAAAACAGAACAAAATAAAACAAAATAAAAAATAAACGTTTTGTCTGCAGGGGAAGCAGAAGGGGAGGTCTGAGCGCTGCCACCACACGAGGGAGCCAACTCCTCAGAAATGCCAGGATCAGGGCACGGCGAGGCTCAACCTGTCCAGCAGGGGCCCTGCTCCACACCAGCATCCCAAATCCCAACCATCCCGGGCAAGCCTCCAGCACAGCCACGGACGGATGAAATCCCACTGGGGCGGCAACACCCGCTTTCTGTACTGTTCCCGTTTAATCTGAACGCAGCAAAGGCTTAAAGCAAGTAGTCATAACTGAATTATTTCTGCCCAAAAAGCAAGGTCAGATAATAACAGCAATCAAATTCACAGGTACAGCATGGCAACGAACAAGACAAATCGCCAGGAGATCTGAGACGAGAGGGCCAACGCTTTCGTAGTTTGCCCCATACCGTGTGACACCGCTGGCTGGGGTCTTTCCCCGGCCGTCACCTCCCACCAGACCAAATCCTAAAAGACACACAGAGGGAATTGGATGGCATTTCCACGGCCTTCTGCTCCTTCCTAATGCTTAATGCCCAAACTACATGATGGGGCTTTCCCCAGCAAGCACAGATTGACACAACGCCGGACAAACAGGTGGCACCCCTCGGTCTGGGGGCATCTGCTCCCAACTGCCCCAGCCCTGAGCCCAGCAGAAGCACGGCCCAGAGGCCTGCGTGAGCCCCTGCGATGGGGGGGCTGGTGGGGTCCTTGTAGGGCAATTCCAGCTGGTTATACTGCACTGGGTTTACATGACAAGGTTTTGGTAGAGCAAAGGAAAATCACCTTCCAGTGAATGCAAAATTGACGAAGAACCTTCTTGGGATATCAAATTATATAGACTTTCCTCCTACTTTGTACTTTCAGCAGCTTCACAGAACTTCCCAAGTTTCGCAGACTTTAACAATTAGCTGAAAGCAGGTGTCTTCCCACAGTAAGCCAAAATATTAGGGAACATGATTATATATCTGTCCTCAGCCTCTCACTGATCATAATCCTTCCTAGAGGATCTGAAAGCTCAAAGACGAAACTTCTGAGGCCCAACTTCCACCCACGCCGAAGCCAGCCGCTCACTTACTGAAGCTGCGTACACAAACGTGGATCGCGTAACAAGGGGTGGCAGAGTGGGGAAGCACCACTCTGCTACCTACTAATTACCATCAGATGGGAAAAGATTTGATAATACACTGTACACTCCATAGGAGAGTTCTCTTGTTCTTCCTTTACTTTTGTTAACTAACTTGATCTGTAACTAAAAGAACAACTTGAATCCTCATGATAAAGTGACACAGATGCTTTACTCTTCACTTTTCCGCTGATGCTCTGCATACATTGCACCATACGTGATCATTTTGTCACATTTCCTACTTAATAAAAAATGGAAGAATGCTTCGGTTGGGTTCAGCCTCACCTAAAAGCCTTGTGCTGCAGCCTTCCCGCACTACACACACAGCAAGAAGGTTTGGCCCCTTAGTTTCCTAAAATATTTTTTTTTTTTGTATTTCTAAATTAGCCACTGGGGGTTGGAAGTAGATGATTTTTAAGGTCCCTTCCAACCCAAGCCATTCTGTGATTAAATGTATTGTACTCATCAACTGTTACCTCTCATCTTGGGCTCTTGGGATGAAAAAAAAGCTGTGCAGGAAGTTTTCCTAACGCTGCCCGTCCTTGGCCGTGCTGTTTGGGAGAGGCTGCTGCTCACACCATCACAAAAAATTCCTGTGGTTTCTTGAGTAAGTGTTATTTGGAAACTTTTCCTTGGATGCAAACAGGCAACTGAGCAGATTTATGTATGCCTGTAGGTACGCACACATGCACACAAATCAGACGCTATATTTTATCTTCCTTTAATCTTCATCTCCCTGTATTAATTCAGCATGTGCTCTCAGGACGGGACTACCAGAGGGATGATGGGCACGCTGAAATCCTGGCCGTGCAGCTGGCCTCACCGCATCCCATGGCAGGCAACACATCATAAAACAAAACTTCGTGAACTGGCGATGAACTGCTATTGCTACCTGGAACTGCTTTCCAAAAGCAAGAATGTAATGAATGAGCAAAAGAACCTTCTTTAATTCACGCATTTAGATGATGTCAAAAATTAGGTCGCTGATGCTTCCATTCATCTCAATTTGCCTGGCAGTAAGTCAGGCTGCCCACAGAATTTTCTGTTAATTATTACAGATGCATGGCTGCAATTACGACTTTGCCCACACCGCTTACCTAGTGCTGGATAGTGCCAAAATAACTCTGCCTCTACGTATACAAACATGCATTTTCAAGCACAGCTTTAATTTTCACCACTTTATCCTGAAATTACTACTAAAAATAGGTTTTAGGGTCTTCTAATCAGCTTTTCTAGTTCATGTACTTTGGTAGCTCTTTTTGCTGTAGGAAAAAAAAATGAAAATATGTCTAACAGACCTCATGGACAGGAATGCTCCCTCAGTTTCATCCAAAGACGCCTGCAGTCTCTCTACCCTCCCACACAGACCAGCCAAGTATTTCTCTAAATGTTTGCTTAGCATAAGGCCTGTAAATTCTTATCTAAAAGCTAGGAATAGACAGGCAAGGCTAGAAAGCTGTCACATAATTGATAAATACTAGTGAAATCAATATTCACCATCTTTCATGGCAAGGCCAGTGTAGATGTAGATACTTGACTCCCAAAGAAAAGTTTCCCAAAATTTCATTTGCACATTTGTCCAGGAGCTAAAAATAAATGGATTTGTTAACTTTCACAGATAATGACTACTTGGGTAAACAGAACTCCAGATCTGAAACAGCTTGAATTTACAGAGATGGTCTCGTTCTGCCTCCATTCCCAATATCAAGACCTGGCACCACCTACATGAACTTGGCAAGTAACCAGCAGGAATAAAAACATTCTTTCTTCATAAATAAATAAAAAGTAAGCAAAAATATAGACCACCCCAAAGGAAAAGTAATTTCAAACAGCATTTCATTATTGATTTTTTTAATTAAAAAAAAAAAAAAAAAAAGACTGAGGTTGCAGCAGATTTGATGGTGAAAAGCACCATTTGCCTTTAGGTCAAGTAGGTTTTGTTTTTTTTTTAAACATTTCTGAAAGAAATGTTCTGAAATTTCTGAAAGAAATACCACACTAAAAGAAAAAAAAAAATAAAGAGCAAAACATCACCATTTATGGGCAAGAATATGGATTTCTAGATACCTAAAGTGGTATTTTAAATCACTTCTTCATCTACTAGGGCAGTTACCAGACCTTCCTTCTCTTCTCTTCATATTGCTTTGCACCAGAAGCCGCTACAGGGAGGAGATGGTCAATCCTTGTCTGACCAGGAGAGACTCAACATACCATTTGCAAGGTGGTGAGCTGCACAAGACAAGTGTGCAGATAAGCAGTAATTATGGTCACGTAGGACTTCAGGGGCATTCAGCTCAATCACTACACTGCTGCAGTTCACATTAAAAGTTGTTTCTCTAAATCAACTAACTATACTAGTTCCAAAGATGACCTTTCTGGAGAAAGTTTTTTTTTTTTTTTTAATTAATTGCTGGTTGAATAGCTTGCTTAGAAAATAAAAGACAAACAACTCTCCTCTCTCCCTATAACAATCAGAAGAGATGATAAAGCTCACATTTCTGACTTAGTTAATTTAGCATGTCAAAAACCAATCTTTCCCTGGCAATTTCAATATACTGAATGTCATGGAAAGGCCAAGCGACAGATTGCTGCATTTCAGTCAGAACACTCATCCTACTAAAAATGTAATCACTGATGTTCAGATTTCATTTGACTGTGCACTGCACAATATTTGGATTATGGGTAGCCTTTGGCATCTTCCTTCAGCTCCTCCCATACAATCAAAAATGAACTAACGTTACGCACTGAGGTCCAGCACAAGTTTTGAGGGCTGGGTGGAAAGTAAACCAAAAACACTTTTATTTAATTCTGCCTTCAGATTTAAGAGTGATTAAAATGAGTAACACTGGGTTCAGATTTAATAATGTTGTTGAGAACTGGAAGCATGTTTCCAATTCCTACTCAGGAGACTAGAAAGCCCATCAAAAACAAATTACGATCCTTTACTAATCGTTATCATGCCCTGTGTTTAATCACGTTCCTAGACAACTGCCTGAACTTCATTACCGCAGTAAGGAATAGGCTCCAGTTACAAGCTGAATTTCAGGGCTCTGTCGTCTTGATTGTACCCAACCTTCAGCAAACTTTTCCTGCATCTATTCATTATAAATTATTTTGATGTACAGGAAACGTATTTATCTTCTTTTCCAAGATTGGTTTCATAACCTCCCTATGTTCCAGAGCTAAATAACACATATGGTTCGTGTTTCACAACCTCCATTTGGCGCTTCATATGTGTACTTTTTTCTTTCTGCTTCCAAACCCATGGCTGCAAGCAGCGCTAGCACTGAGGATCAGGCACCAGCGTGGGTGAACGCTCTCTGAATAGTATTGCTTTTCAATTGTCAGACAGCAATTGACTGAAATCAGAGAAAAAAATGATTATTCTGACAGCCTTCGATATGTCATTGGCTCAAAAACTCTTTCTGTTCAAAGTCTCCGATGTCTATCAGATACTCAGTGAAGCATATGGCATCTTTTGATGCGATACCCATTATTGATGTGAAACGGGAACCTCTGTGCTCTGGAACAAGTCTCCCATAGTTCTGCTCCATAACAAAGTGTTTCCTCCACCAGCACTTGCAGACAGGCCTGAGGTCACCCAACATCTGTCGTTTTAACGTGCGCTCCAGGTGTGTAGGAAGCCTGACAAGGAATCAACTTGGAAGTTAGTCCAGCTGAAGCTACTGTTAGCACACAAGATGCAGATGAAGGAGCTATGCTGGAGAATGAAGAGCGAGAAGACAAGATGCGGTCTTTTATGTAATACCTTCTCATAACTCTTTTTAATATTTACATTAAAATATAGGTCAGCTGAAACGATGGGCAGGAGACGAACCCCTTCACGGAGCGCTGCGTTTCACAGCCAGTACACAGGAGGCCAGCAAGGCTGAATTTAGCCTCTGTAGGCTCTGCTTTGCAGGTGTCTTATCTTTCCCAGTACAACCGGGCATCCCCAAGCCACCTCACCAGAAAGGCAATTAAACAGTGAGGTGAATCCTGCACGGCACAGCATCAGACAGCACCGCCTTCAGCCTCTGGACACCAACGGATGCAGTAGGATCGGAAACATGCGTTTCTCATTACAGCACTGGTTAATAGCCTAAGGAGGTGCCTCCTGCGAAGTATCAGATCAGCAGTTGTAATGAGCATTTTAATTAACACTACCCAATTGCCAGGGAAAAATATTATATTTTTTGATATAATTTTTTGATAGTGCAAATTCGATAACTTCTTTGCACTGGGGAATCATGGCTGGGACACAGGCAGTGTCAAAGCAACCAGAAGACCAAAACCACTGGTGTTTCCCTAACTCAGAAAGTCCTCATGGGATAAACATCTACCTGCACCAAAATTTTGAGATACCTTCACAGCTGGCTTCTGAACGCACAGTCAAAAATAGTCATTTTTATTCATATGTTTGTAGCAAAAGAGTTCAGAGCTCATAGTGCAATGGTAACAAACAAGAAGGGAATAGAGGAATTGCCCTAATCCCCAATGATTGATGGCGAAAAGCTCCTGAACAGCTTATTTTACAACAGAGAAGCCGTAAATGCATATTAAGTTTTGCGTCCTTTCTGGATGGGTAGAAAGCACAGTACCTCTAAGTAATATGAAAAACCTTAGTTCATTAAACAAACCTTAAGGGGAAGTGTAAATGAGAAGTGCTTTATATTCAGTGTCATCAATTCAGCTGAAAACATGTTTGTACCACTCCACAAAATGAATTCTTTTTATAGTGCCTTTCCTGCCAACACTGCCTCATGAACATAATAAAATTAAACATGTAAAACCAACTCTGGAGCTGGCAGTTAGCAAGTAAACTCCAGAGAAACAGTAATACACATTTCTAAACAAACAACTCTTCAAATACAAGGAAAAAAAAAACAACAGGTAAACTGAGGAAAGCATGATGCAGAGGAGCACTGAATATAAATACATCAGAGGAAAGGAAAGGAGCCTTCAGCAGAAGAACCTTCTGCCCAGATAACCCCTTTGGCCCCTGGGCTCACTCTTTCCACGTGCATTACCAGCGTCTCCTGCACTACAGCCTTGGCAGCAGCACCGTGGCTGTTTTCTATTCCTTAGCAAAACAAAAAAGTCTGGGTTAAGAGGATGAAGGGGGCTGGGGGTTTCTGTGGGTGTTTTTTGGCATAGAGAAAGCCCAACCCCTAATCACTTTCCACTCCAGCAACGAAGGGAACAAACCCTGCTAACACAAACCTTGAAGGACTCGCACCCGACTGCCACCCTTGTACATCAGTTGATCTCAAAACAGCTGAAGGAGGAATATAAAGCACACAAAGATTTCCAGAGTTATGCCACAGTCATCAAATACCAGAAGCATTTTGAAACCACTCTTGTGGCCCCGAGTAGGAGCGAACTTCTCCAAATAAGGAAGCATTTCTCCTCCAACGTGCAGAAATTGGCAGCTCCCTTCCTGGAGTTTATGTAAGATTTCTCGAACAGATTAGCCAACAAACAAATGTCCAATAGCCTCCTCTCTGGATTCAGAGGGAAATCAGCAGCTTTCATCTGCAGAAACAGATTCTGATAAGAATTCAAGCTGGGACGCATATCTCCATGTTGCCATGGTCGAGTTTAAGAAAATTTCCAGATAGGTTACAATGAGCAACCAGTGACAAAAGAAAACAACTGAGTCCCTGTGCCTTATTTAAGGACACATGGGCATTTGAATTGTGGCTGCTGTTGTTGGAATTGATGAGGAACTGCCATGCTGCCATTTGGGAGCCCCTCTCTTGCGTTCCCAGAAAAGTAATGAGCATTTATAGAAAAATGTGGCTTCCAGATCAAATTACAGCAATGCTGCACGAAACAGCAGTAGGATCAAAAGTAACATGACCAGCAGGTCCTCAGATAAGAAATACTGATGAAAAAAAGGTAATATGAAGACAAAATGTTCCAGAAGGCACTCAGAGAGGTCAAATAATACAGCACTTTTAATGCTTAGCTATACCCATTTCTCTCAGAACATCAGCTAAGTAAATTCAGCATCACTTTCCAGTAAAAGGCAGCAGGACAGCTACCAAAAACTTTTTGGAGAGATCTTAAAAGCAGGCTACCCTGGCTGCTGGTTAACCAGGAGATGCTATGGCAAGTGCTTAGCAACGATCCTTCCCAGGTTTTTTAACCTCCACCAGCCTCCCACGGAGAATGACAAGGAGTTATTACCAGTGACAATGAGCTCTTTCTTCTGCCTCTTGTCCCATTAGGCCCTGATCTTTGAGGCTTCTGCACAGAAGCTACTTTGAATGTCTAAATACTTAAAAGACTCTGGCATGACTGTGTGCACAAAAGGCTCTTCAGATCTGTGCGGATTTGTAAGATTGGAGCTACAGAGTACAAAATCTCAAGGTAAGGGATCCTGCTTGTTTTCCCCATAAAGTGCTCAGGACTTTGAAGCTCAGGTAGCGAAAAGTAGTGCTCAGAGTGCCACTGAAAAACAGTTTCAGGGCTTTAAACAGTCTAGCAGAAGTAATGATGCTTACATATGCACCACCTTATGTACCTTCACTTTTTGAATCAAAAATAAAAATAAGATCACTATATAGAGAAATTCCTCCCTGTGAGGCAAAACTCAATTTTGTGGGCTCTGAAACCTCATGGCACATCTATTGCTTTTCCTTTCAATGTAACACAGAGGTCAGGCCAGCATCTGTTTCACCAACAAATCACAATCCTAACAAGATATTCCCACACAGAGAGCAGAGGAAAAAGGTACCAAAAATAATCAACTGTTTGGAGGCACTGCATGAAACAGACTTTGATTAATGTGAAGATAGGTAGGATGCTCATTTACTAGTGTTTAAAGGAACTAAACAGAGGAGGAGGATATGGAGGGTAGGTTTAATTCTGCTTTTCCACTTAACATTTTTTTCTGTGCCATGCATAAAGACAAAAGTACAGCTGATAGTGAAAGAGCATGGCAAAATATATCTGAGAAGATGTGGGAAAGGCTCTTTTTCTGATACTGGTGCATAGGCAGTTCTCTGCACACTCCACTCTGCCCTGATCATCCCTTCCACCCGCATGATGTCGGTCCCAAGTTCTTTTATGTGGGTAATTAATAGCTCTTATCCAATGCTTGGCTTATCTTTCTTCAACATGTGTAGATCACATGGAGATGAACTGTGTGAGTTATTACCCTGTGGAGCTAAGTCAAGAACATTGTTTTTACTGTCCTGAAGTTCTTATTTCATAACTTGAATGAACAAAATACCATACTTATATTTCAAGAGAGACACCAGAAATTTCCTTGCCTAAACACATGCTTTTTGTTGATTTATTATTTGGATTTATAAACGTACTCTCTGCAGTGTTTGAGCTATACATTTTTTCCTCTCCTAAAAAACAAGGACTAAATCTTAACCACAATGTCTAGATTTAAGCTTAATTTTCTGAGCACCGTTTTCTTCCCCCCTTTTCTGTCTCTTGCAATTCAGAGGTTACATGACTAAGTTCTTGCAGCCACAAACCAATTTTTCAAACACAAGATTTCTCTTGTTTGGCTCATGCATTGAATGCCAGAAAATCCAATCATGGTGTCTGTATTGACTAAATATTTGTTTAAAACTAGCTAAGGAGGCTCAGCGTGCCTTTTGCCTCCAGAGCACACAGAAGACAGCTCCGAGGGAGGCCAAAAACGACCAGACTCCTCCAAGGGCATTTCTGAAACAGCTCTGGAAAAGGGGCACTGAGCAAACAGGAACTTCAAGAGTTCAGGTTTCAGGCTTTGATTTATATTTTAAGAAAAATAAGTTCTCATCCCAATATAGCACACTCAATTATTACGTTGCATGGAGGAATTCTCAGGTCAAAGGTGCCTTCTTGTATGACAGGCAAAGATAAATATAAAAAACATTCTCTGATACCTCTTCGCTCCCATTACCCTCAGTCTTTACCTTCAAGCCCTGAGCCAGCTGAACACAGGGGCTCGATGCCAAGGAGCTCTGAGCAGCAGCTCTCCCTGTACAGCTGTGGCTAGTACATCTGAATCTAGTTTCTTAATTAAAGGCCATTAATGAATGTGAACTACAGAACTGTGAAGGTTTCTCCAGCTCTCCTTCCAAAATGGAGTTGGACCTCAGAAGTTCAAACAGAAATGCAGAAGTGTAAGTTCTGCACTAAACTTATCAATTTTATGCTCTATCTAGACAGCAGCAGCCGTAGCCAGCAGCAGCCTCATTCAGATGTGTATTCAGAATCTTTTGGGGCCACTGGCATCTTCAGAAATTTTTGTTGTCATTTACTCAGATAAATATGAACATCATAAACATCACGACAGCATGCACGCATTAAGTTCCAGGGCGCTCTAAATTTTATTATTATTTTTTTAAATTGAAGGAGTGGCAAAGTCTGTCTGTCCATGAGGATCAGTTATCAACAGCAGATCAAAGTAATCTTCCAGATCTGCACCAGGCCCAAGCTGTCCTTACTAGAAACTCATTACCATTCCAGACCAAGCCCTCTCTTAGGACATTTGTATGTGAAGTGTCAAGTTTAAAAGCCCAAGACACTGAAGACTAACGTCATTTGCACAGGTTTAAGCAAGGAACCAAAGTAAAACTCGCAGCTGAAGAAGCCTGTGGTTCTTCAAGGAAATGCACTCAAGTTATTAAATTGTACCAGGTTAGATAACCCTCCTTTTCTCACCAAAGCTGGTCTGTGAGAGCGCAGATGACAACAGCTTTTTGTTGGAGAGAGGGGCATCTGTTCTACTAGAACAAAGCAGAAGATAAGCTTTGCAACGTGTTAATTAACAAAACATTTCTTTAAAACACGGAGAAAGTTTGCTAACAGCAGTTACAGAACATGTAAAGCTCTTCTGTGGCACAGTCTTGTGGCTACATGAGCCAGTGTGTAGGACAAACTGAAAGACCCTGATAAGCTGCAGAACTAGACAGGGATTAATTAAATCAGAAACAATAAAGACATATTAAAAAGATTTCTAGAAAGGAGAAATCAAATCACAAGTACATTATTATGGATGACCTGGGGTCAGCAATAATATTCCTGGAGAGGATCTTCATATTAGTCTCCTCTTGCTTATTACCAAAGCAATCATAAGGGCCACGTCTCTGAAGCATCTGAGCAGCTTCTAGCTGCTAGTAGATTCCTCCTTCCCAACATCCTTACCTAACGGGGAGAATGGCATTTGCTCTTTACAGGTGGAAAACAATCAAATGAAGGATTAAATCACTTGTCCAAAATTACTCAGGACCCTAGGAGAGTAGGAAATTCAGGAACAAAGCAGCTCTCCTGCATCCTATTTAGGCAAAGTGCTTCCCAGTATAAATAAGTCTTGTCAAATCAGCATTGCCAAATTGCTCATTGTCAGGTTTTGTGTCTCTCCATGCTTCCCCATGCTTGGGTTATTCACTCATAATGGTAACAACCTTCTCATTTAACTCAATGGCAGAGGAAAAAAATGGGGGGGAGGCAGAGCTAAAAGCCTTACCCCTCTAGATGACCTTTTGGACTAGATGACCTTTTAAGGTCCCTTCCAACTCAAGCAATTCTATGATTCTATGACTAAATTGTTCTGGTACCTTCTCTTTGAATCTCAGTTGACATGTTTTATCACAGACATTTTATGACTAAACCACTTCACCCTCATAGTATTAATAAACAAACAAACAAACAAACAAACAAATGTGCAAGGCTTAAAAGCACACAATACCTTATAAAAAGACCAGAATCTTCTAAGAATTCCTAAGCAAGAGTTGAACCTAGATCAATGCCGACGACAGGTAGGTATTATCACAGCATCTTAGCTTAAAGCGTTAATTTTGTTTTCAAGTGAAATTCCTGTATGACTTTCTGACATTCACAGTGAAAAATCCCTAGTCAAGACTTCTCTCAGAACTTCACTCAGCTTGCTTTGTTGTATCAGTTGTTTGTTCAGTGTTTGTTCCCAGGCTTTGTTTTCACGTCACCTCCATCCCCACTCAGATGCCCTTGTTTATCGTGTGGGTTTCTACATGCTCATAATTCTCTGAGCTTCCTTTCAAGTACCTTAAAAAAAATTCACAGTATGAATTCATGAAACAATGCATGAATAAGTCATTTCCTACTTTAAATACACCTCTGAGTAAATGATCCAGAGGCTTTTCAAGAACCATTTACATAACAGTCGCTGATACAGTCTTCAAATTTTCATGTCAATCTCAAAGTGGCATTTTAAATCACCCCATTTTCCTAAATGAGGTGAGAGAATTTTAACAGCAGATTTTCCAACTTCTAGAGCTCTTCTTTTAATTACAAATCTTTAAATTTTGAATTCCCCTCTTCTTTGTTCATTAGGGGCAGCAGAGAAATGTCAGAAACACTGTCTGTATAACCTATAATCCAAATGCAGCAGGGGTACTACTTCAAAAAGTACATTTTCTCTTACAGCCACAAATGGCATAGATTTCAACAACTGTCAATCCCACTTCACAGTCTGCAGTTTGAAAATAAAATTTGGAGGCTTTGCTAAATGTGAATAACCAGCTACTGCAGTACTACTGGGAAGCAAACAATGAATCACAAGATGCTCAACTAGTTACAAATAAATTTAGGTAATTTCCAGTCAAAATTCATAGCCAAATAAATAAGAGAGAGAGTGATTTGGCTTTCACTTGCTGGTCAAAGAAGTGTAAAAAATGCTTCCTTGGTCTCAGAAGCCAAGGGTGGGCTTCACAGGTCAATTTCTCCTCCGAATCTTGCTGGAGCAGGAACAGCAGTGAGAAAGCTTAAACATCACTAAGCTGCATCCAGAGGAGTATCTGGACACGGTCCTTTCAACAGCGTGCTCCTCCAAGCACACCAGGGGATGCTGCCAGTTCATGATGTGGATCATCAAGGGGTCACAAGCTCCATGGGCAAGCTGCGAACAGGGGCAGTACTGAGGAGTTTTTCATTGCCTTGGGGTGCTACAGGGGCTGTGCTGGAGAGCAGCTCTTCCCCTTTGATCACAAAGACTGGCTCAAGGACTTCTGCTGCCTGCCGGGGAACAAGCAGCCAGTGTTGAGAGGATCTTCTCCTGAAATGTCTCCGAACTCAACAGTCTCAGAGCACAAAAGAAAGGGAAGAGATGGAAACTGATCTCTGGTGCTGCAAGAATCTCTTTGGACACCAATCACTACATCTGCAACAGTCCTGATTATTTATTTATTTATTTGCTGAGCCAGGAGTTTAGGAGACAGAGGGATAAAATAACACATCCATAGCAGTCAACACTTTTGTTTGATAGACCTAAAAGAACGCATGGACTGGGAGACATAAAATCCCAAAGATAGTGCCACATTCCTTTTCTGGCTTCCATTCCGAATGCGAAAAAAAAAAAAAAAAAAAAATGGAACAGGGGCTCTTAATGTACTT
>VXAV01004468.1:12608-26842 GCA_013399715.1 Alectura lathami
AAATGGACAATGGACTCTGATGTGCCTTACTCCCAGAGAGCAGAGGTAGCAGTTGTGACTCTGGGAGACTAAAACCCACAGGCAAGCCTATTTTTCAAGTTCACTGACGGGGTCATGGCCTTGTAGGTGTTGAATCCAGAAATACAATGTGATTTAAGACAGAGCTAAAGGGGAAGACAAAGCAACTAGGGGAAGGGAACTTGCCAGAAGGCTAACTCCAGGCTGAAGTATAAAAAGAACAAGAAAAAGGCAATGCAAGTTCACAAGGCTACCAAAAGGGAATCTACAAAGAGTCAGAGGGTGAGGACCTGTGACCCTGTCCCAACACAGCTGAGTATGAGCACTGGGTCACCTCAGCATTTGAAAGAGCCTGAGAAGGAGAGGTGCCATCCATCATTTTCACTACCAGCTGCACCACACACAGGGAAGGCGAGAAGAAGTCATCCTGTGCTGGGGATACTGTTACGATTCCTCAGTCAACCTTTCTGCACAAGGCTTAGTAAAAGGACAGCACTGCCACAGGAGAGAAAGTTATCAGCGATGATGTTAAAATTAAAAAAGGGCGGAAATAGTGGAAAAGCCAGCCAAAACCAGAGGGAAAACTGCTTGTTGTTTTGTAAGAGAAATTTCTCTTTCTGGTAGAAGTAATGATTTGATCAAATTTCAACAGCTAGTCGTGCCAACTCTGTGGCACAATAAACACTGGAGGAAAGAGTTTAGAGAACGTATCAGTCATAACTACATGACATGTTAGAGATGCATGTTTCTCAGAGTGAGAGCAAACAGTATAATTCAACTTCTAATGAAGTCAAACAACCCAAAAAGTAAAAGTGCAAAAGGAAACTCTCTCTCTCCCATCACAAAACACATTAGCAAAATGGAGTGTTCATGATTAATTCACATTCCTTTCCGATCGTCTATCTTGCTAAAGCAGCATAAAATTCAACTCTTTGTTTCTCCCCTCTGAAGATGTAGGAGACATGACATCATGGCATCTCATGTAACAGTCAAACCAGAGAGCACAGCTGAGAGGTTTTGAGGTTTCCTAGCAAACATCAGGATGTCTGGAGTAGTTTTACCTATTGGTGAGAACTTCAAACTGTCTCCACAAGGAAAGGATTTATTAGACACTTTGCAAAGAGCTCTGCACTTGCTGCCCCTGCTGTGTGTTGATGGACAGGAAATTCTACAACATCACATTATTTCAGGACTCAGGCTCTTAAATTAGGTCATAAAAATGCAGAGTGAAGATCTTTACAACGACAGAGAGACTCAGGGATACACTGAGATGGAGTCCTTCTCTGGATCGAGATAATTAGAAGTCAGAGACAATTGGTACAATTTATAAGGAGAGGAAAGGTTTTTCTTTCACAAAGAAGAAAGCTAAAATACTTCAAGTACACTGCACTTCTTCATAAGAGCTAGCTCTTTGAAGCGATTTCAATTAAGCCCAGCAAACTCTTCAAAATCTTTCAGATTGTTCCAGATCTCACCTGACTCCGCTCTACATTTTCATGCAAGAAAAAGTTATTTTACTTTGAAAATCTGCATAATTAAAAACTGTACTGTCTTCTGATTGATAAAGTTTCAAGTGACAGCTTTGCAGCAAGTTGCCTCCCACACAGAAGCAATTTGTAAAAGCCTTTCAGAGTTTTATGTAACTGAAAAATCCAAGTTGCTTTCATCCAGGTCTTTCCAGTACCAGTTTAAAAGTAACTGTTAGGCACTGCAAACAACCTATGCTTGCATATAAGATTAATTTAAATACCAACATTTTTTCTGATTATGCGGTATCAATTGACAGCAAGGGCTTTCTTGTGATCCTATTTTGTATTAGAAAATTTTGAAATCATTTCCTATTTAAAGGCCAACTTAAGCTTGATTTTTCAACATATCTGGGCACACAGCATGCATTTGCGATCAGCTCAAACACGTGGGACTTGCTAGTCCCACGAGAGCAAAACCTCACAGAACCTACAGAAGAAGAAAGGAAACATTACATTCATTCTTTCACCGGGCTTGGGTGAACACAAATCTGTATTTGTTTTCCATTTTCAGTCAGATAGTACACTGAACACTAGAGGGAGTACAGAAGAAAGCTGAATGTTTCCTTCAGACAAAAGTGAATATGAACAAAATCTGAATACGAGTTTTAAAGGTTTCGTCTGAATGCACAAAACTCCAATCCCTAGAGATGTTGCAAGGTGGGATAGTACAATCATCCAGGCTAGATTTAATTTTACATGATGTCTGACAAGAATTCTAGTTTCTGGAAAATTACCTAAAGCCCAAACCAGGAGCCTGTTCTGGACAGAGATAGCTGCCTTCCCAAGCACATCTTTAGATTTTAAGGTTAATTTAATGCAACTTGCACAGCTAAAAAGCTGAAAACAATGCAACATTTGCCCAATATAACTCGGTAAAACACATTTTTACTGAAAGCAAACAGCATTAGTGGATTATTTCTTTTTTGTTTTAAATAAACAAACTTATCTAGTTCTTATTAACAATGATATTTACAGATCAAACACTGTAACATTATACAAAGGCAGTAGAAATTGAGTGAAAACATTGGTTTCAGTTTCAGTATTGAAAGACAAGGGGAAAAAAAAAAACACATTAAAAAGAATAAAGTCCTAAGAAATTTTAAATAAATTTCTGTTTTAGTAACATCAGATACGACTAGTACATGGCTTTAATGCTTTGAAATCCTAATCAGCTCTTTCCCAAGGCTCAAAATAAGGACATCTCCAATCATCATGAACATGAATTTTCATGTACTTTGTATTTCAATCATTCAATAGAAACAGGCTAAAATCTGTAAAAGAAAATTCATCCATTAGGTGAGATTATTAGGAATAAAGTTCAAGTCAGGAAAAATGCTGCCTGTATGATATGTTCTGCTTAGTACTTTCCTTCGTGATGAAGAACCAAAACTAAAACTCAGGCTGATTTCCCAAAAGGTCATAGATAATGACCCAAAGAAATTGGTAGGACAAGACAGCTCCACAAATCAGGGAATACTGAAGCAAATACACAGTGCAAAGTTTCTGACCTCATAAAACAAAACTGTTAGTTTCTCTTTTGGGTACAGAACCGAGAAAACAGACTTACAGAATAACCTCATCTGTAAGATCTCCAGAGACCTCTGGCCCAAACACCTGCTCAAAGCAGAACCAACTTCACAGCCAGATCAAGTCACACGAAGCCTCACCTCCTTCCCCGCTCCCACAGGGTCTTAAATACCCTTATGCATGGCGCCTGTGACCATCACTCTGCACACCCCCAGGCAGTTCCTCACTAGCAGAAACAGCAAAGCATCTCCCTCGTATGCAGATTCATGACCAAAGTGGAAGAACACAGGTTGGTTTCATTCTGGTTTCCTGCCCCGATGCAGGTTAGACACCAGAATATTAGCTGGATGCTTTGCTTCAGGTCTGAACAGTTCCTTTTCACACAGAAAGTGACAGCAACTTGAATGATGAGGCAGAAACGCTCAAGACAACCACCCCAGAATACCCTTTGTAGGAACATTTGAATGATTTGCTTTTTTACAGTCAGTAGACTTTTCCCTTTTGTTCCAGCTCTGTTGTGATCTCTAAAGATCCAAGTATTATTTAATTCAGGAGTTTGCCAGATAAAAGAGATTTTTTAGAGAGGGTTTTCTTTTATGAGTGATTTGTTCTTGCTTGGGAGTTTTCCTAATAGCAAATGTATATTAACTAGGCAAACCAGAGTGCTATATACTTACTTCAAGCGTATTTTTCTAGTTACTTGCAAGAGGAATTTGCTTTTTTAATCTGACCAGTAAAACAGGAAGCAACTAATAACCCTCTGTACCTTTGGACTATAACACCAGGGTCCAAGTTCCCTTATATGAGAGAGTAGGAGGAATTTTGACGCTTGTCCTGTGCAGTTTTGCTGCAAACTTTGTGTGTGATTGCTTCAAAGAGTGAATGTGGGAAAAGAAAATATTTGTGTCGTAGTAATGGTCTCATCTATCTGCAGCACTTGACACCACAGCTGCCAGCTGTATGGATAAATATCATGTTGCAGATAGATTGAGTCTGTGAAGCAGCAAAAATGGAATGTTAATTTAGGCTCAGCCATGCTAAAACCTGGGAGGGCTCCGAGCGTGCTTGGGGTAAACGAGATCTCCACAAAAGCCTGTGCCTCACTCTGGGCTGGAATTTGTCTTAAAGTACTTTAAATTACTATTTTCTCTAACTAGCTTGTCTACAGACACTAATAGTTATTAGAGAGAGAAGCATCAGTACATACAAATCAAGGGACAATCTCTTTGAAAATCCTTTTCACTATCTTGTCCATGTTCCTCATTTTTTGTTGCTGTTGTTGTTGTTGTTGTTGTTTTGCATTCTTTTTCTCGCTGGTTTGTCCTTTACAGTTTCCCAGGATGTGCTCCCTGTCCTCATTCATCCTTTTTGGAGATGAGGCTCTGCAGCGGCCTCACCTCCAGACTCTGCAGCCATAGCACTCCCCACAAAGAGATAAGCACCAGAGTTCAGCTTGCCATGACAGTGCTTAGACCGCTATATCACGGCAGGGAAATCTGCACGAGGGCCAGAAGCAGGTGCTCACCACACATCCAGCTGACCATTGGTGAGCTCAGTGCCCCCTGTGCCTGCCCATGAGAGCACCCTAGCATACATTTTCAGCCTTGCTTCCACCATAGACATGCCTGCTGTGGCCCAAAGGTGACCTACAACTCTTCCACCTGCTCTTACAACCTTCAAAGCCAATGCTATGTTTGATACCTTTTCTTCCAACCCAAGTAAAATTATCTTCCTTTCATCCAGCATCTGTGTGATTATGGGGATAGACCGAATATAATATCTACCACATCCAACAACAGAACTCTGTCACTGTTTTCACAGTGTGTTATATCTAAGCCCAACACTGTTTTTCTTGGATTCACCCATGTAAGCAATTTTCTGTGGCTTAATGAACCAATCCACACCATCTGAACCAAAGTAACTCACCACACAGGTTCTTGGCCAAACAGAAGGTTAAGTGGTAATTGGTGAAGCTACAACACAATTAGGCATCTAAGCCCTCAGCAGTCACAATAATTATTCCAAATTAGGCCAAAAATAAGAAGCTACAAAAAAAAACCTACTGTCAGAATGAACTGCTGTTGTCATTCTGATACCCAGCATCTAGGGGGAAAAAAAAAAACAAAGTAATCTCAGCCTCGGTACTTTAATTCCTCTTGCTCCCCATCAGCTCTCTGAGCTATCTTTGTTCACATGGCCAGTCTTTGGACTCCCTAAGCAGCACCTCCTGTTGCACTTTCAGAGACAGAAGGCTGGACCAAGATGGATATTTGTCTGTTCCAGTAGATAATTTCCCACGTTCTCATCTACTTTCATAGACAAAACTAAAGCAACTGTTACCTGCACACTAGAATAAGCAGCAGGAGAAAGCACTCATATCAGATAGGTTCCAGTACATTACTGGATACCATCAGAGGAAAAAAAATAGAAAAGAGAAATTGGGTTTCCCTCTCTGACCTCCAGGCTCTTCCACCTATCTACTGCACGTGCTTATGCAAACCTTCCCTTCCATCTGTGGTTTCATCAGGACATAGAAAAATTACCTCTGATCTTTGGTGAGAAGCTCCTAGATATTTTTAAGAACCCTGTCTTCATCAAGCAACCTTGAAAACTTGTTGATTCCTGGCCTTTATCCACCTGAGGTGAGGCACTTACCAGATGTCTATGTTGTTCTAGGCTAAACAAGCTAATTTAAATTTTTGGTAAGTTCTTAAAGTGTAAGTACTAAATTAGGCCACAAAGACCTCAGGAATTATTCATTTGCCATCACTAAAGTCAGAGGTAGAACCACTATGAACTTATGCTCTTTGTAAGTGCTCTGGGCTAGATGAGACAAAACTGGGCAGGCTGCATACAGCGCCTGGGTGTTCCGCCTCTGAACAGCACCAGGGTACCTGGACACTGCTGTGCCGCAAGTCATTAGAATAAGTATCCAAAGCACAAAAAAAAAGAGCAGTAAGTGGGGAAGGAGAGTAAGAAGTAGCACTGAAATATACACCAAGGATTTGAGCAAATCCTTTTTGAAACAGTGTGGTGGTTCAGTCCTTTCTACTGCCTGTGCTGCCTTTAAAGCACTTCTGTCAAGCCAAGTAAAGAAAGAGACTTTGCTCTCAGGTTGTGGACAGTTAATACCACTGTTGTCAGTCAACTGACAACAGAACTGCAAGTAAGCAATGCTAATTATCTAGTGTCTAGGCACTTTTTTTTGCTTCATAGTAATTTTCTATCCTATTTGTTTTTCTATCAGAAGACATGCAGAACTGAGTCTGTAGACTCTATTTATCTCTTGCACCCTGGTTCAGTTAAAGTTTATCAAAATGCAGACCTGAATAAAATCTTAATATCCCTGTTAATTTGTCACTAATCTGGAAACTGAACTTAGAATAGTTTGAAGAGTCTCTTTCACACAGGTCTTTTGTTTTAATCGAACTTTTCTTTTTCCCATAGGAAACCTAATTTAGTCTGACTTGCCAGTAGTAAAATTTAAATTCTTTGGCTAATTAATTTTTGTACCTGAAACTGAATATAGCTGACAGTTTTGTGGGTTTTCTTCCAGATTTTAATAGCTCGCTCAAAAATTCAATCCGTGGCATATGAAACCAAGGAACAGTTAGAAAAGTTTTCAGGAATTAGAAGGTTTATCAGGGATTGCTTTACAGAGTTATGAGAGGTTTTTGTCTTGACCAAGCTGGCAGATAAAATACATGCAAAGTCTGCACAATCTTCTTGCTATTTTCCTTAATCTACAACTTTCTATTTAAATACGTCCTCTCCTTTAACATTCCAAAATCACCCAAACTTCTATACTAATGGTTATAAATATTTCTAACAATTCTGCATCTTTTTAGCAAGCGTTTATCTGTTTGTTTACGACTTTCTGACCAGTCACACCTTCATCCCACAGGTTTTGAGAGTACGGTGGTGGAAACTTCCACTTGTGCACGTTTAACACTGCTCTGGTCAGACACCAAAGTCACTTGTGTACAACATCACACAGACAAACAAGATAAACAGTTTCAGGCGTACATTTTACATCACTAATAAGCACTCGAGGTTTTGAACACTGTCAGCAGAGGCCCAGCCCTCTGAACTGCTGCGATGCAGGTGGGCTAGCTGGGCTCTGCAGACCAAGACAAGAAATCCTTCCTGGAGACACTTGTCCCACTGGAGCATCCCCTCTGCAGCCTGCACGGTTTCAGCCACCTCTCTGTGCAAATACAGACACCTGGAAGGTGATGCAAACAGGACAAGCCAGCAACAGGCTCAGTTTTCTTGAAATGCTAAATGGAAGGAGGAGCAGGTGTCTGTTATGTTTAGGCTTGCAGTTGCTTCAGATATGTGGGGAAGTGTCAGCAATGTGCTCACATTGATCTGGTTTTGGCTAGCAAGGCACTCCTGAAAGAGGGAGCAGCCCTCTGTGCATGCCCAAACATCCACCACCCTACAGCACAGCTCTCCCCTTCATCTCACCCTCCTTTGAACACAGCCTCGGTAGAGACCCCAAACCAAGCTTGCATTCCGCAAGCCAATTCTGACCCCATAAGCCAAAGCACTCACTGAACCCACTTTGTAAATTGCTTCCCAGTGTGGGAATTGAATTGCATGTATGGCAAACGTACAAAGAATGATATCTGTCTGAAGCAGCAGCAGATAAATATGACTTCTTCAACTCTGGTCTTCACGTTTCAAAATGGTCTTTCCGCATGTGCATATCTGAGTGAAAGAAATGCCACGTTTTATAAGGGCATCCTGCATAGGAAACTGCATGGGAAGTGCCTCGTGGGTTGTGCCTGTAAACGTGCACTGCAACCAATACAATGATGCATCTGTTGTAGTTTCATATGAAATGTTCACCCATAAATTATCATGTTTCTCAATCATTATGTTGCAGTAGAAAACACCTTTCTGAATCTAAGTGATATCATAAGGATGGTACTGCATGAAATAATTACATTTACATTGACTAAATTAATCTGTATTCAATACATCAACTTCCTGGCCAAACGATATCTTTCAAGATGTATCATCTTACAATACAAAATACAAATATTTAATGAAAATGGGAAGGACGTGTGGGGGCCATTTTTTCTTCTAACTAATGACTTCTCAAACAGCAGAAGTGCCTGAAGGGAACTACGAACTCCACCCAGGACTCACTCTGGTGCAGATGCTTTACAATTGCTTTGGATGCTCTCCTGGATTCTGTTTTGAAAAGAGTCTTTTGGGCAAAACAGTACTATTTTGTGAATTCTACATAACTGAACAGAAGTGTTCTGTGTTGTGCACGGCATTTAAAGGAAAAGATGAACTGAGTAACAGAGAGACAGAAATACTGAGAAGGAAGGAAATTAACAGCACAGGGACATATGTTTTCTCCTTGCTCTACTCATATCCTCTTCAAGCTTTCCTCCCACTTATATATCTTCTCTCAACAGGCAAATTGAAATGTTTCCATCCCAGGAAACAAGCACGGGAGCAAGCTCCTGCCATGCCCGAACCTCTGGCCAGGCCAGCAGCCTGGAGGAAGACAAAGCTTCTCTGTGCCAAAGGACAGCGGCTGGGGCTCGGCCGTGTTTGATATGTCAGAGGGCATCCTTGCGATCAGGGCTGATGATGAAGGCAGAGATCTTTACAATATGACAGCACAGAAGCATAGCAAAAAGCAGAAACTGAACAGTGGCACAAACTTCCAGCATTACACAGATATGGATTCTCTACTAACAGAAAAACGAGGTCTTTTTGCTTAACTCTACCCAAAACCAAGGCAGCTTTGTCTTAGAGACTCAATTTTCAAGAAACATTCATCAAACCGTGTGTCAGGCGTGAAACATAAATCAACTAGGCTCTCCTGAGTAATTTTTTTTTTATAATTACTTGAAAAGCAAAGGCTTTAGAGGTATATGTGTGGCTATTTCTTTTTTAATAAGACACTATTTTGGTATTTATGTTTTACCTTCGTCAGAAGCCTGGTGGTTTTTACGTGTGGTTTTTGACCTTATAAATTACCAGTAATAAATAGTTGGATGCCTATAATTCAAGGGTAGCCCAGGTTCCTGCCTCTGCTAAGTAATATTTTAACATGCAGCAGAGTGATGCTTCTGCTATTTGCCAACCGGCAAGGGGAAGAAGTGACACCTAAGGCTATGTCTACATTATTTATACCACTTTGATAGATTAAATCTTTACCACAAGGATGAGCTTTTAAAACATGCCTGAAAATGCTTAAAGATTCCACAGGTGCTCTTCCTGAGTGCAAACAAAGGCTTCTGTTTGTAGTATAAAAGCAAAAATCAAAATGTAACAAAGTCCTGGGAGCTATAGTTTCTGCTTAAAACAAATCCTTGACTGGACATGTTGGATTTATTTATTTTTAACTGACATATTTTTAGAGCTCACAAGAGCAATATGCATATATATACACATGTATGGGCACGTGTGTGTGTTCATGTGCGTATATCTGTCTACATATATATAATACATATATTAGAAAAGTATTTCACTGATCCCAACTCCTTGCTCTGATATCCTTTTTTTTTTCCCCATATCAGATTGTTCTTGAAGACACTAGATTATAACATGAGAAATATTTTTCTGTTTCTGCAACATTCTCTGCAATTAATAATAGCCACTATAGATAATGATAATATCATTAAGATGGAGACTTCTAAAGGCCTTCACTAATAATGAATTAATACTGGTAATTTGGGTTCATTATTAAGTATGCAGAAGTGTGAAAACAAACAACACTCTTAGCTGAATCTCTTGTCTAGAAAAGCATAGATGACTTCTTCATTTGAGATCTCTCATGCCAATTATTTCTGTAAGTTTCAGTTTCAGATCCAAAGACTCAACAGCATTACTGAATGTGGGAAATACTTCTAAAATACTGTAAAATAAGATGCACAGGTGAATATACAGCACAGAGCTACCCAGACAGTATTTTTTGTATTCATTACCGTATGTCTACAAAATAAGTGCTTCCCCCACATCTCTCATTTTGGGAGGGAATCAGTCATGGAGGAAAGCCTCCAATGAAGGTATTCTTCCATCATAGAACCCCTCCGCTGAACCATCATGGATATCCCTGGTTGCTAGAGATCATGACAAGACAGCATGCTGCCTATTGATTTAACAGCTTTTAAATTATTGTCAAAACATTAATGGATTGCATTTCTCTGTCTACACTAGCTTACAATGTAAAACCATCTACAGATTCCAAGTTTCTTGAAATATAGCTGGCAACAAAGTAAATCAGTCCATTTGAAATTTCAGGACATTTCATATGCTGTCGAAAACACATAAAATAAGAAATGAGATGTGGCAAGGTCCTTGTGTGGGACTGTGAATCTAACAGATAGATGAACATGAATGTCTTTGAATTCTGATTTATTCAAATATATTTCTTCAGCACTGCTGACATTATTTGTACATTTGGGGATTTCAATCACAGTGGCAAAAATTGTTATGATTATCTTATATTTGGAGCAGAACCACAACTTCTGCCATGTATGGCCATCGGCTACAGCCAGCAGTGCAGAATGAGACAATGTTGTAAAAATTTCCCATATTGTGAACCTCTGTTGGCTCTTCAGAATAGTAAATTTCCTAATTGCCATGACTATCACAGCAGTGTAAACAATTAGGTGACAAGAAGATGAGACCGATGGAATGAACATCTGCAGTGTCCATGACAGACCTGGGGAACAGAACCATGTTCTCCCATCTCTTCAGGTGACGTGTGGGCCTTACAGCTTTGTCTTCCTCTGCTTCTAGTGAAAGGAGCTGCGATCTGAAGTGAATCGCTTCCGTGTTTTGGGAAAGCATTGCAAATGAAGCTAATTCTGGGGCTGACAATACTGTGCATAGGCTATGGAGGGAGGCATAGGTACATAATTTTGGGAGAACTCAGCCAACTGGAATGATACACATTGTACAAGAAAACTGTCTGCTATTATTTGGCCCCCCTGAGTTCAAGGAATCAGACCTTGGGGTACCTGCAATTAAATATTGTGAATAAGCGCAGTTCTATGGAGCATATGCCTGAATTCCATAGTCATGTTTTCCTCATCTTAGAAGCTGCTTGAGCAAAAGGGATGACTCCTGATAGGAACTAGAACTGCGAAAAAAAGGCAACGAACGAAGCAGGAACTCTCTTGGGCATAAATAAAAATGTCACCAACATCATCTACCAACTTAAACTCCCCTTTCTAACCGGAACTGAACGTAATATTTACATGCTTCCCACAGCACATTTTGAATATTTGTATTTTTACAGTACATGTACTTGGATCTAATTGCCCAAGACCTCAAGACCTTGAAAAAAGGAAGAAATTTTCATAACGTCTCTTGACCGGTGTGAAAACTGGACCAAGGTGGAACATGAGAAGTGACAAGTTACGTCACCGCAAGTGGCTTTCGACTGCTCCTGCCAAATCTCAAGTCCAGTTCTAATAGAAAAATATCTAATATATATTAAGCTTTTTATTAAGTATAGCTATTATACCACTGGCATTGATTTTATTTCTCATTCCTAGGCCATTAAATAATCTCAAAATTTGGATGCAAACAAGAATTAAAAGATTAAAAGCCTGTAAGCCATATCTGAAGCTGCCACTGGCTAAAACAGTCTGAAACAAATTATCTGTTAACGAGCTCCACAAATCACAATGTTATTAAAGGAACAGAATTTGGTCCTTCGGTTTTCAGCTGAAGAAAGATGCTGAGTTCCATTAAAGTCAGTAAAAGCTCAAGTAGAAGGAAGATCAGAAAACATTCTGTATTCTGATCGCCGTAACCTAAGGATGATCATCGGCCTTTCTCTCCTTATGCCTCCATGACAAAGAACAAAAGACCAGAACTGTAGGACTCATTGCAGCTAAAAATTGCTTTCAAATGTCCTTTCTGAAATAGGTTTCCTCCATCTAATTCCCAAGGAGTTCATAACAGTATTTTTAGAAAGGCAATTTGGAATTTAACAAATACAGACACGTGGAAATGTCTTTGTGCTTTCTTACTTTCACAAAAAGACATTAAGGTCATATTTTTTTCAAAAGTGGAGATTGCTTTTGAGTGGCTGTTACCATGACTACCAAATTTGGAACCATATCAAACTGCTGAAACCGGAACCTGGGAAGACGTATAAAATGCACGATTTGATCCACAAAAACTGTGACTCAGAATTACGGAAAATTTTCCCAGATGCTCTTGTAAGCAGTCTGAAAGAGCGAAGAGGAGAGAGCTGCACTGTCTGCACCCACCTCACTAACTGATCTGTTAGCCCATTTCATAGCACCCATTCCAACGTAGACACCATTTTCTGTTTGATGTGATGCTTCACTGAAGTCTGCCTTTGGTTTTGCTTGTTTTCGCTTTGGCTTGTTCTCCTCTCAGCACAGGGAGCGTGAACTCAAGGAAGCAGGAGTCTGGTTCACTCGGGTCAAATAAATCAATGTGAAATGATAAAATCTGATTTCATCTGATTTATTTTTGCCAAAAAAGGTACACTGTCCTTTCACATACATTGTTCAGTGGGCTTGATTCTTATTTCAAAAAGATTTTTCTTTTAGAGAATTCAAGACTCTTCTAAGTCTGAGAAAAAATGAGACTGAAAGGACTAATTGGGGTGAGCTGACAGGTATATTCATTCTCAAAGAGTAATGATGCTGTTTTAAATATTTAATGCACTGAAAAATACACAGAAAGGAAAATAATGTGAAGTTGGCTTTAGTGTGATAACATAACACCAAGTTTTCTGTATCTGTACTGCAGCCACATTATACAGAACTGTGTAAAAGAAAATGGCAGATTTCACATCAGCTATCATGGTGCTATCTGCTTAAAAAAATAATCTTTTTTTAAAAAAACATTTTTTCCCCATTTTTCCAGTGCAATCAATAAGCAAGCCATGGCTATCAATCTCCACACTATGTAGCAATATTTTATTTCCAAGCTGATAGCTTCACATGATGAACTACAGCCATTAGAAAGCATGATAGTGTGTTACCGTAGCTTCAGCACAGCTGTAAGTGTTGCTGACAGAATAAAGTGGGAGGGTTTGCCTATTATTACTGTCTGCATTTGGGATTACCCCAAGTATGCACCATTCTTGGCAGCTCATCAGTGCCAAATTTACATTTTTCCAAACATTCAGAATAGCATTTTAGGGTTATTTCCTCAATAAATACTTTGTACCTGCAATACTTACATGCAGCTTTATGTTTAAATGTTTGGAGAGGTAACCATTTATGCTAGCAAAATATGGGGGGGGAAAAAAAAATCATCTGAAGCATTCATTTGCTAAGCAGTTGCATTAAAATGTCCACAAGGCAGCATCATGACTGCAGAATGAATTGTAACAAGGCAGCTCTGACTTAGGTAGTGAGACAAAGAATCCTTTTAGTAAATAATTATGCACATAGTGTAATAGAAGTTATCTCAGCAACACCGAGCTCCTGCTCTACACGGCTTAACAAGCCGCCAAAAGTCTGAGCTGAACTAGTGGAAGTGACTCTGCGTGCCAGTGAAATAGAACAGCTTTACCATCTCCGAGACATTTCTTCTAAATCTTTTCTGTGTAAAAGCTTTTCTGCTCCCACCCTTGTAGCAGCCAACATAAAAGCAAGGCATCTTCAGATGGAACGAGGGGCTCAAAATTAAAATAGGTCTCTCCTACACCTTTAATGTCACCAAAAAATGCCCTGGTGGAAAGCACACTGGGAGGACAGACATTGGAAATGGGTTTTGTGGCTTGGCAGGGGGGAGATGAGATGGGGGCAGCCCAAGCTGGGAGCAGAGTGGAATAAAAGCCCCAGGATGAAGCCTGGGAGAGAACGAAGTGAGGGCACCAGGAGTGGAGAAAATGAGGGAAGGGAAAGAAAGCGCCTGAAGCTCTCCTGTAGTTACGAGCAGTCCAGAGCTGAGATTAGAGGCACATTCGGACAAAAAGTTCCCACTGCCAAACTCAATGGGCTTTGGATCTGAGATGTCTCCAGATACCACTTTATGCTCCTAGGTCTGCTAATACCTAACGTGCCCCAAGATGTATGCCATAGGTGACAGCTGCAGTGCGTATGCAAATCTTACTGTTTACAATTGCATGAACTGCAGAGGAAGGTGAATCTCAAAAAAAAAAAAAAAAAAAAATAAAAAATCTAAAAACAC